>JAUZSX010306913.1:0-12574 GCA_034780655.1 Idiosepius hallami | reverse complement strand
CATCCATCAAGTTACTAAAAGATAGGATTGACTGATTTATTTACAACAAGCATCCATAATAAATCCACAATAATTTAGCGGGTTCGAATCCAAGTTGTTCCGTCTACGTTAACATGTCGACTAATACCCTTGGGAAAGGTGAAGAAGCTCTATCTTCTCTCCAGCTATGGATTCAAGACCTCAACGGTGGATGATGTCCACAGTGACAAAACGGCACTGAAGGCGGAGGAAGAAGGCTGAGTCTCCAGTCGTGGTGGTTTGTTTGGTTCTCTCCATGCCATTGGAACCAGGCTTTCCTCTGCCAAAGGGGCCGTGTAACTGCAGGGGCAACATCAGTCTCCCCACGTTAAAAAAACATCAAGCACAGGGAGGTCGTCCTCCCAAAAGGGTACACAGGGACCAAGACGAAGGACAGTCATACTCGACCACGAGTGACACCATCAATGATAATGAATGATGTAGGGGGGTATTATTATTGATAATATTATTATTAATAATCGAGGTCTAACAGGAACACAAAACAAACTATATAATGTTTGAAATGGACTTTGAGACGAAGATAAATGTTGTTTTGACTGTATTTTCAGTTGTTTATTTGGTAGAAAAAAAGTTAAAGGAAAAATACATTTTTGAAAATATAATTTGTCCTAATCATTGTTATTTTATTCATTTTTTTTTTTTGTGGACTTTTTTTTTTTTTTACTGTGAAATCGTTGTGGGTTCGTCTGGCTAAATTATTCAGGAACTGTGTCACCCAGGGAGGGACATAAATAGAAAGTACACGATTAACTACACACACACACACACACACACACACACACACACACACAAGAAAAAAAATTCCAATGTTATAAAAAGTCACCTTGTGTGTGTGTGTGAGATAAAGTGTCCGAGGATACGGTCTTTTTTGGGCGTGCACAAAACTATTTCTTAGCAAATTTTTGTTCTTGAGATTTGTAATTCGATTGATGGGTATTCGAATATCTGGAACAAATTCGATGGGACCGACCGTTGGTTGCGCCGGCGTTGATGTGACGCGTGAATGCGGGGCCCACTTTTATGTGTTGGGTCGGGTGGAGGGAGGCAATATAACCGCCACCGCATCGGCGCATCGGCGCATCATCGCTCTGTTCAGTTTACTAAAATAACTATACTTTCAAAAAAAAGAGAGAGAGAGGCGGCACTTTTGCCAGTTTACTTAACCCTTTGAATCCCAACTTATCAAAATCACCAAGTAGTCACTCAGAGCTGTTATATTAGAGGAACATATTAAAGCCAAAATTGGTGTGTCTAGCCTTCAGGGCTGATGATCGACCTCTTAGGATCCAAAGGATTAAAAGCAAAAAATTAAAATCTTGCAGAAAAAACAGGTTAAAATAAACACCAAAAAGGAACATCAAGTTAAGAAAGCAGGGTCCAAATGTGCAGTGAGTGCACCCTGCTGCAGCTGATAGCACAGTCACAGTGCAGCGGCAGTGTGCACTCACTGGCAGGACATACGCACATGCACATAAAACCACACACCAACACAACTGTGGTTGGTGTGCACATACACACCCACCCACTCCACCACAGGGCATTAAATCTTGTGGTTGCGACTTATTAGTCGGAGAGGACTTACTTCCTTATTGACTATTTTTGGAAACAAATAAAATTCAAGCGACCGATAATTGAAATAAAATAATCAAAATGCAATGTAAAATAACATAAATTCAAGGAAATAAGCATTGGGAGAGATAAAGAGTTTTTATAATCTTTTTTCCTCCTTTTAAGTTAAATAAGAGTTAAAAATAAATAAAACAAAGGATGACATAGTTTTTTTTGTCCATGCTTTGAGTTTTTACTTACTCGTTAAACAATTCTGTTAAAATATTTATCTCACACTTTGGAATTTATCTGGCTTGCCGATAAACATATCACCTCGGACGTTTCATTAATTCCGAAAACTTTTTAAAGGAGTTTTAACAACTAATTCAACAAGTAGGAAGAAGTGTAGAAAGAGAGAGAATTCAATTGAATTGAATTCGAGCCCAATAGACAAAGCGGCGTAACTCCAATAATCCGAGGATAGGAAAGGTGAAATAAATAATCGTGTCAGTCCAGTCAGTCCCTAAAGTAATGGTGGTGGTTGGTGTGTTTACTGAGTTGGTTTGTATAAAAGGTGTGGTTGTTGTTCTGGTCCATTGGCCTAGAGTAGTAGTAATATTACTAAAAAGTAATATTTTTAATTTATTTAATCTATTCTAAGTTATTATTATTATTTTATCATAAACAAATAACGATATAAACACACACACACACACATATCACATACACACAAAATATGGAAAATAAGATATTTTTAATCCTGTGAACCCCGACTTATCAAAATTACCAAGTAGTCACTCAGAGCCGTTACATTAGGGGAACGAGGATCAAAATTTTGGCGCGTCTTCTTTTGCTTTATGTATTCCGGGCTGATATATCGGCCTATTAGGGTCTAAAGGAATAAAATCGTCTTGTTAAATCTTTTTGTAGCTTTTTGCTTAGTTTTTTTATTTATCTTTTTTTTCCACTTATACTTTTGGTTTTTTTTGTGTTTGTGCTGGGCTGGCAGCTCTTCTTTGTTACAACTTTGAATCCTAAATTCTTTGCATAAAACTAAAACTACCTCTCACAAAAAAAAGCAAATGAATTGAAATAATTTTGATAGTTTCGTTCCAAATGAAGTAAGTTGGGTTGTTTTCAGATTTTTAATTATTTAGAATTAACTATTTAAACGATATATCGGCTCTGAGAACATAAGGCAAAAGAAGACACACATTTTGACCCTATTGAAACCAATGAATGCTGTGGTGTGCTGCTCCAATGGCTATGAGTGACTACTTGGTAATAATTTTGATAAGGTGGGGGTTCAAAGGCTAAAAATAAATTTAAATTACTTGTATTTTATTATTTTTTAAGGTGACACTTTGTGCTGTCTGTGTGTGATGGGTGACAGTTACAGAAAAAAAAGCAAAGAGAAGTCTAAACCACATACAAAAAAGTTATTATTGCATGAGAGGAACGAATTTTCAGGTTGTTTTAAAAAATGGAATCGAAAATCTTAATGTAGTTGAGTTCCACAAACGGAAAAAGTAACTGTAAGTAAACTAGTAAACTTCACAAAATTTTCATAGAGTGTGGGGTGGGGAGTTATAAGTTACATGCCCAATAATTAATTTCATTTTTATTTTATTCGTAAAAAAAAAAAACCGAAAGTCATCATTGCCTTTGTTCTTTCGATAAAAAAAATGTTTTGTTCATTTTCTTTTTTTTAATTTAAATGATTGTTAGTTGTATTGCTTACTTTATTCTCGGGTTTGTTAATAAAATTGTTTTGTTTAGATATTCTTTTGTATTTTCATTAAAACATAAAAAGTCGATTAACAGTTACTTTCCGTTTGTGGCACTACATAAGAATTACCATTACATTTTTTAACCAACCCAAAAATTCGTTCCTCTCCTGCATAAAAAAATAATCATCGTGCGTGCGTGCGAAGTTTCTTTTTCCTTTCAAGTTTAAAATGGAAAACAACTTGTTCGATTTCTCATGGTGAAGTTAAGTTGATTTTCATTTTGAAATTTATTAATTCTTTTAAGTTGAATGGCATGGAGCTACCTACAAAATGTTTTTTTTTTAATAATTAAAAAAATTCATGCGTGTATTAGTGTTCACTGATGATCAACCAACACAGGTTTGTTTGTCTCTAACAACATGTTATTTTATTTATAACTGAATAGTCAGTTTGACTATGAATAAGAAGGCACCAAGGAGAGAAAGAGAGAGGCGGGACGGGGGTCGCAGAGAGAGAGATGAAGAGAGAGAAGAAGAAAAGACAGCACGCACTAAGCAAAAAAAAAAAGTTCAAGCAGAAAAAAAAAATGTTGTAAATTTTACAACGTGACTGTTTTTTTTGTTTTTGTTTTTTAGCGACTAATCTCATGATCTGATGCTGGGAGGGGGTAGTGGGGAGTAGAGCGGACTCGGACTAAATAAAAACAAACAAAAAAAAACTGACTTTAAGAGATTTTTTAAAAGAAAAGTTTTGTGTTGTCAAGAAGAAGCACATAACAATTGAGTTTGGAATAGAAATTAATCTTTAACAGTTTTTTTTACAAAAAAAAACAAAACAAAAACACCTTTTACACAGACGTTTTTATCCTTTACTCTTTCGTCCTTGAAGGGCCGATTAATCGGCCTTATTGAACTAAGAAAAAAAAGACACACGGCAGACACCAACATTTCGACCCTACTATGGCCCTTTATTAGATAGGCTCTCTGCTGAGTGATTAGTTGGTAATTTTGCTAAATCAAGATTCAAAGGAAAGGCCGAAATATCGGTCCGGTGGTGCTGGTGCAGGTGCGTGAGTGTCTTTTGCTTTAGATCGACAGAGGGCTGATATATCGGCTTTTTAGGATCTAAAGGTTTAAATTGTTTTTCCTTTTGTTTGGCCTCAAACAAAAATATAGGGGAAGTGAAGAAAGTCCATTTGGGGACAATGAAATGGATAGTCGGACTTTTGAAATAGTTGTAATACGCAAGTTCAAATCACAGGCGTGTTGGATTATTTGGACTAATAATATCCTTGGGAAAGGTGTGAAGAATCCTCACATTTCCTCCTCCATCTTACTGGTTAAATAGTGCAATTGTGTAATTCAAAAGAATTTTTTCAGAAATGACTGTTTGAAATGATTTAGTGATAATGCATTAAATGACGTAAAAAGGTTGAAATGCCGTAAAACTAAACAAACAATAAAATATTGTAAAATCTTTTTAAAAAAGACGTAAGTAACGTAAGTATTAACACACACACACACACACACATATATATATATAAAACTATTAAAGAAAAAATTAACTAATTAATTTTCTAAAACTCAATTTCATTTCTACGGCTGGGAGAAATATTTGCGATGTTTTGTAATAAAAAGTAAAAAGTTGGTGGAGAGAACGAGTTAACATTTACGATCGAACCCATAAGAGTGCGTGCGTAGTGAGTGAGTGCTTTTTTGCTTTGTGCTTTTTGTTGCTTCTGAGGGAAGTTAGCTTTTTTTGTTGTTGTTGTTTTGTGTGTGAGTGTGTGTGGTGTCATTTAAGTACATTGTTACTTTAGGTAAATAAATATTTCATAACCGTGGAACCAACTAAAATTAAAAAATAATAACAAAACAGAAAAAGAAGATCCCTAGATAAATCTTTGACCCATTGAAAGCAACCAATCAACCTGACGTTTTCGCCTTGACGGGTCAACTTATAAAGTAACACTAAAATATATTATTTATTTACATAAGCGATAACGATGAAACATCGTGGGTTCGAGGCGAGAGAGAGAGAGAGAGAGAGAGAGAGAGAGAGAGAGAGAGAGTATTCAGCAGTTCAGTTTAACTTAACTTCTTCTGCAATTCATTTCTAGCAAAATAGAATTACATTAGCAAATCATAATCATAATAAGTCCAACATTCCAACAACTAAACTAACTCCACAATCGAAGAATCAATAATAATAATAATAATCGTAATAACAATAGGTTGAACCCTAATAATAATAAATCAGAGGAGACTAGTTGTCACTTTGACTCCAGAAAAAACAACTAGTTGCTAGGTGTGAGAGCGCGTAGTGATTTAGTGAGATCCCAAAATAATAATAATAATGATAATAATAATAATGATGATGATAATGGTAAACCTACTTACTATAAAAATTGTCAAATTTCTGGCGATGATGGAAGGTTATATTGGTTGAAAAACATAACAAAAAATGAAATCGAAATAAATAGTCAAGTCCAATTTACTCAGCTCGACTTCGTATCGTGTCGTGTCAGTTTCTCTTTACAAGTTGTAACAAAATGAATGAATGAATTCGGTCACTCACTCTGTCTCTCTCCTCTCTCTCTCACACACAGACACTCTCTCTATCTATCTACCTTACTCTCTCTATATATCTATATACCTTACTCTCTCTCTCTCGTTCGCTCACGTGTGTTGTTGGATGAATGGGTGAACGGATGGATGGAGGGAATAAGAAGAAAACATTGCGTAAAAAAAAGGTTTTTGAGATTAAAAGTATAGAGTTTAGGACCATGGAGGGGCGTCAGAGGCGTACCCCACAAAACAGTAACAAACATCATCACCACCACGTCTCTACAGTTGTTTTGATAATGAATAATAAAAACAAATGTATTAGAAGGGAGTGGGGACTACTCTCTGCCACTGACTGGTTGTTGGTTGGAGGGTGCTAGTGGGTGTGGTAACTCTGTGTGTGCACTCACTCCTGGTAGTGAGTGGTCATAGTATTTAACTGCAGTGAGTGCACTGAGTGCACTGACTGCACAGTGCACAGCAGCACAGTAGAAGTGGTTCTGGTTCACTGGTTAGTGGTAGTAGTAACATCCCGTGATTGAAGATAAAGTTAGTTTAAGGGTAAATTTATAGTTTAAGCGTGAAATATCCACTCGAGTAGACAAAAAAAGATGTTTTGTTTTTCTTATGGAATTTTTTAACGGGGCTTTCAACCCCCAACCCTGACCCAACCTAACACCAACCCTTAGAACCCTTTCTTTTCGAAAAAAAAAAATTAATATCTGTGGAACAAAATTTCCGACTGAGAATGCGACAGTGTATGCCTTAACGATTTCATCATGTTAGTATCTTTCCTGCGTGATTTCACAGCTAAACTACAATAATTTCTAAAGTACACCATACACCAACAACCGACCACCCACACAAAGGGTAGGGTACTATGAAAGAAAGTTTGTAACCATAGCCACGACGAAACGAAACAAAAACAATAATTAATGATTTAAACAAGTTTGGGCTTTATTTGCCTTTCCTTTTTGAAAAAAAAAATTTTTAGTTGAAATGAAATTGAAATAAAGAAAAAGATCTTAATTCTTTGAATACTGACTTATCAAAATTACCAAGTAGTCACTCAGAACTGTTAGAGCAGCCAGTGAGCAACAACAGGGTCAAAATATTGGCGTGTCTTTTTCTCTTTTTTTTTTGTCTTGTGTTCTCCGGGCCGGGACCATCAGTCCTTTAGGTTTCAAAGGATTAAATTAAAGATTTTAATCGAAGTTAAATAAACTTCATGGTAAAAGTACAGACAGGCAGCAGTACAGAGCACCAAAACAGTTTGTTTACCACTCACCATTCAAATGTTGATTTTTAGGGGTATACGGGTCTGTTATGAACAAAAATTACACTGAAAATTGTCGATGACATAAGGTTTTTTTTTTAGTTGTAGTAGTATTATTAATACCTTTTTACTTTTACTGTGGTCTTCAATGTTGGTTGTCATTTTTATTGTTGTTAAACCCAATCCTAAATAGACCAAAACTGCTTATTGACATTTGAAAGGTAATTTGAAAAAGTTGACGTTTATCTTTCATGAAGAGTTGTTTTCTTAAGAGCTATTTGCATTGAATGGCACATTTTTTCCTTAGTTTGTAAAAAAAAAAAAAAACTCAAAACAGTCCAAATAATATACACATACGAAACTTACTATACCAACTGTTTCTATTTATTATTTAACTTGGTCGAGAACACAAAAAGTCAAGTTAGGCACAAGGCACTTTTTTACGTGCCCATTATTATATCCCTGGGGTTTTGTTGTCCTTTACTCTCTCTCGAGTTAACTGACCAGAAGGTAAGGGCAACGGTTTTGACTGCGATTTGAACTCTTTTTTTTTAATACTTAATAAGTTCTTTTTGCAATGACTTAGAAAATAAATAAATTATTGCTATGCTAGCATAATATTTAACAAAAAAAAAATCAGAAACGATCCAAGTAAAAAAAGAAGATTATCCCCCCCCTCCGAGTTATGTTACAATAGATTGTTTGAAATGTTTAAAGAATTATATTAAAAAAAGTTTATATTAGAAATGTAGGGAACTCTTGGTAGATAAGCAGTCGGATTTCGGAATGGTAGTACGCGAGTTCGAATCCTAGCAGTTCCATTTGTGTTCATAATTGAACTTAATACTCCATTCAGCTATTTACATATGAGTTAAATAGTGCAAGAAGTGTACTGTCGCGACCGTCGCGGTCGCGTCTGCTGATAGTCTGTCTTCGATGAGGGTGAATAATGAATTCTCTCTTATCTCAATTCATGTAGTATGGTGTGTGGTGTGGTGTGACGATGAAAATACCATGATATAGAATTGGAGACCATGTCATTACTAGTCATTTGAAACTGTTATGATGTTTGGCGTGGGTTAGTGATAACAGACAGCGACTATGGTTGGTCGACTGACTTTGTGAGAGAGAGTTGTTTTTCTTTTGTTGATATTTCACATTTATTATATTTACTTGGAGAGCACAGCACACAGCACCAACCCAAGTTTGGCACAAGGCCATTTTTATGTGCTCTTACCCGGGCTTTTTATATTCGGTGTTACCCTTCACCTAGATGGGTTGCTCTCTTGAGTTAACGAACCCCATCTACCCGAGGCAGATGCATGATAATTAAAGTAATTTGTAGTGAGTACTCAGTAGTGGTGGTGACTGGTGGTAGTGACTGGTGACTACTACCTACAAACACAACTGATTTGTAAAAAAAAAAAAAGCTAGAAAGAAAGAAATTGTTCTCTCTTCTTCGACTTGTTTTCTGGGCGATAAACAAAAAAAAATAAAATCCTTGACCTTGCACCAAGTTTCACTTAAACCTTTGGATCCTAAGAGGCCAATAAATCGGCCCTGGCAACATAAGGCAAAAAAAGACACCCAATATTTTGGCTTTAATATGTTTCTGTTCCTCTAACGGCTCCGAAATCACGACTTTGTTTAGTCGGGGTCCAAAGGTCGAAGAAAAGAAAAAAAGATGATTATTTAATCAAGACGTGAAAAAAGAATATATATTTTAAATGAAAAATAAATTCGAAAATAAAACCTTTGATCAAAACAGTGTGTAGGTGGTTGTTGTCGTGGTAACTGGGTGGGTGGTGTTTAATTCAAACATGATGCTGGCTGTTGCTTGTTGTTGGTTGGAGGAGGAAGAAAGAAAGCACTGACTGAGCAGCAGCAGATATACAGAAATTTGTCATCTTCTAGTTTAGCGTTGTAACTTGACAAAATAGTAAACATAAACATATTGTAAGCGTGAAACTCAATGGAAACATTCCACGGCTATGGAATTCCTATGGAATAATTTAAATACCATCAATAAATAAATAAACACAGACTTATTTTTAGAGTATTGAAAATGTTTGTAGTAAATGAAATTAAAAAAAAAACTTGTTTGTTTGTATATTTATTCTTATCAAAAACTCGATGGAGAAACCTGAGTCTGATGTTTCTTGCACGACTGTTTAACCCTTAAACCCTAAAAAGATTATCAGCAGCCCTGGCAACTTAAGACACAGACACGACTGTCACTTTTTTCGTTCAGCAGAACCCTACAACAAAAATTATTGTTAATTGATATTAATAATGTTATAGATTAATTTTAATTACAAGTTTTGAATAATCTTCTTAGTGTCCTAAAGTTTGATTTAATTTCAGCTATTTTTTAAAAATTTGATTCCGTAAAATCTATTTGATTATTATATGCATATTTTCTTTTAGAATTTAAATTTTATTGTATAAACGTTCTAAATTTTACATAAATAAACTCACTGCATTTAAAAATGTGGAAAATGAACTTATTGTGTTTCTTTCGAAACCACGAATCTTAACCCATTCGACCCTAATGGGCCAATACATCGGCCTTAGTAACTTAAGGCAAAAATAGCCATATCGACATTTCAGCCAAAATATGGCCATTTGATCGTAAGGCTTTGAGTGGCTCGTTGGTAGTCAGGGTCCAAAGTAAGGCCGAAATATCGCCGCTGTGCGTGTGTGTCCCAGTCCCTGCCGCCCACTGCCAAGACCCAGTCTCAACTCACCACCACTGCCCTTACAATCGTCATCAAAAATAAATAAATAAATTAATTAAAACTAAATTTGTATAAAAATCAAAAACATCCTGAATAAAAACCACAGAAATCATTCTTCACACAGAAAAAAAAAATCAGACAATCAACTTGTTAAACAAACCTAACCCAAAACAACAATAAAAAAAATATTAAATAAACAAACAAAATTCTCCATAAAACCCATTGAGACTCTAAATCACCAGAAAAGGTTGACAGGTCGTTAAAACCAAGCAAGCTAAACCAATCGTAATCGTCACTATTTTAACTATTTATTTATTTATTTTTAGAAAGTAGATGGTTTTTGAACAATGGTGGATGATAATGATGGTGAGGTAGCTTCTAACAATCTTGCCTGGAAATGTAAATAAATAACACAAGACCAACAACTTTAACAACAAAGCAGGAAGAGAGAGAAAGAGAAGAACTCTAGCAGCAGAGCCACGTGAGTCACGTTGATGGATGAGTATTAAAAACAAGTCATCAAACTTAAAAATTGATGTAATTCGGACTTTTTTTTTCGCTTAGTTTTTCTTCTCTAAAAACGAAATAGATTAAAAGAAAAACAAAGTACCAACAACTTGCTGACTCACGACATGGTTTATTAATATCATTATTATTACTATTATTATTCACCAACAACAAGCAAAGAAGAGAGAGAGAGAGAGAGAGAGAGAGCACAGTCATTTTTACACCACAAACAGCAACCATAAGGAAAGGAAGAAAGAAATAGGTTTATTTTGGAATGAATAAAAGTTTAAAAACAGCTTACTTGTAAAAAAGACAAAGAAAAATGAACGATAGTAATTAGATTTTTGTTTTATCATTAGAAAAATCAATCAACCAAAATATATTTTATTTTTTGCGAAGGAGTATGAGTTCATCATCGTCGTCGGTGCGTGCGTGGGGGTTTGTAAAATTGGTTTATGTAACTAAAAAAAATTAGCAATTTTTTAAGCTTAAATTATGAAAATTAATCTGTAAAATCAAATTAAATTCTGAACAATAATGAAACGATCTAAATATTATTTTACTTTAAGTAAATTTAAAACCATTTAATTAACCAGAAACAAACAAAAGATTTTTTTTAATTACTACGACGACGACACAGACAGACAGGTTACAACAACAACACAACAGACAGACAGACAGCTGATTCAAGAGATTTATTTTCAGATGTATTTTGAAATTATTTTACGAAAAACAGAAATTAAAAATGGATTGAATGATAAATTTATCCAAAATAATAATTTTTTTTGTTAAGGTTTTGTTTTTACGTAAAACAAAAAATAATTTGTTATAAAATAAAGATCATCAAATAGATTTTTTTACCTAACAATGGCGTTATCATCATCACCATCCAGTCTCACTCACTTTTCATAAAAAAAAAAATCAGAAATGATTTCTAAGCATTTATTAGCAATTTTTGAAGTGAAAAAAAAAGATTCTTAAAATTTTTTCTTTTAATTTTTTGAAATTTCTTTTAAAGAAAATAAAAATAATCATATTGGTAAGCCTGTTGTCTTGTTGTTGTCAGCCTTCTTTCTAAGTCTGTGTCTGTTTTTAGATGAAATTATTCAACTGTATTTATTTACTTTACATGTTCACAAAAATAACAAAGGAAGAAGACTAATATCTTTTTTTAATCATTTAAAAGGCAAAAATCTAAGTATAAATTTACAGGTCAAAAAAGAAAATTATTATCAATAATGATAATAAAAAAGAAAGATGAAAAAAGGTATGAAGACAGAAAGAGAAAAAAGAAAAAGCTCAAACAAAGGGAATTATTTACCCAAATTATTCACGATTTTTCTTCATTTTATCCAAAGATTTCCTGAACTTAGGTCGACAATGAAAATCATATTATTTGTTTTAGTTTGTTCTTTTTAGTAATCAGAATTTTTTTAAGGATTTGAATAAAAAAATATTATGTCCTTTCTTTCTTCTGTCTTAGTAAGTAAAAACAACGAAAATCCAAATTCATGTTATTCGTCTTTCTCTCCCTTGAACAATTTTAATGTTACTCACTCAGACTATTATCATCATCATCATGAAGTGTTTTTGCTGTTTTGTTTTGTAACCCTGTGTGTGTGTGTGTGTGTCTTGAATAAATAAAAAAAACAAACAAACAAACCCATTCCATTCCCATTTTCGGGATTATTTTTAGTTTAATTTTTGGCTATTTTCTTTTATTTTCTTTACACAATAACAAAATAAGAAACAAACACACACTCAAAGTTTCTTTATGTATTTTTATCACCTTGTGTAGTTTTCCATTTTAATTTCGGTCTTCTCTCCCCCCACACACACAACACACACACACAAAAATAGAAATAGAAACCCTCTACCCCCAACCCCCCACACAACACACACACACAAAAAAAATAGAAATAGAAACCTTCTACCCCCCAAAATAAAATTATCTGACTAATTATATTAAAATAGCCCTTATCCCCAAATCTGTTTATTGTTTATGATATTTACTTGGTGAGCAGAGCAAGCACCCCCAAATTTGACACAAGGCCATTTTTACGTGCTCTGACCCGGGCTTTATATATTCGGTGTTACTGTTACCCTTCACCTAGATGAACTGCTCTCCCGAGCTAACGAGCCCCATCTGCCCGAGGCTGCTAAAGTGAAAGT
>JAUZSX010306903.1:0-12574 GCA_034780655.1 Idiosepius hallami | reverse complement strand
AGACATTGTAAATTAAGGTTTTAGTAGGACAAATAAAAACATGATTAAATTATTTTATTGCAAAAAGGCTTTATGAGTAGAGTTCATTTTTTGTGATAGGTGTGCAAAGAGCTCATTAGTGTGCCATGATGTACAAAAGGTTGGGAACCACTATTGTTGAGGTTTATACTTAGACATTAAGATCGTAATTGATGTGTGTTGAGTGATGATGATCATAATAATGCATGTTCTTGTAATTTGTTATTCAACTTTGTCCTTTAGGATGACTGTATTGATGATACACACATTTGAAAAAAGACAGGGGTATTTTGTTTTCAATCATAAATTGGGCCCCAAATATCACTTTATCAAATGTTTATTGACAATGTTTTAATTCGATTCATTTAGAACATAAGGCCATGTTGGAAAATAAGTTTTTAAGAAACTTTATTGCATGAATTTTAATACAGGATAGTTAGCATTTTAAAAGATTTATTATTTCATAATGACAATTAAAGCAGAATAACAACAGGAAAATAAGGTTTTTAAATCTTTTAATGATTATTCATGAATATTTTTGGTGATGTCAACTTGGGACAGTGGTTAGGCAGTCGGCCTTCGGAATAGTAACACACAAATTCAAATAGCTGTTGTTCCATCTACATTCACATAAGAACTAATATCCTTGGGAAAGGTGTGAATCTCACATTCCCTCCAGCTATGGATTAAATTATGTTTATTATGTTATTTAAAAACTGTGTGGATAAAAGAATGTTTTTTAAAAAGAATGATTGTTTTCAGCATTAAATGACCTAAAAAGGTTAATAAGCCGTCAAAACAATAAATATTTTTTCTTTTCAACTATCACTAAGTTTCATTTTCGGTTTCTATAAGGAATGGCTATTCACTTGTTTTTTTGTTTTTCTTCTATTCTATCTTCCTCTCTTTCTTCTTTCTCTTTTTCATCATCTTCCTCTTGTTTATTTTCATTGTTCTCTTTAGTTTTCTTTGTTTTTCTCTTTCTTTCTTTCTTTCCTTCTCTTTCTTTCCTTTGTTTCTCTTTCTTCCTTTAGTTCCTCTTTATTTCCTCTCATTGTCTATGGATGTATCATTGCTTGTAAAAGGTTCATCTGCTACTAACAGCTGCAATACATTCAAATTTCATATTTATCTTCCATTATGTTTTATATATATGTCAAAAAAAAAAAAGGAATGGAAAGAAAATATTTCTTCTAAAAATTTGGCAATGTCTTGTTTGTGAATTTGGCACAACTTGTCTACCTTACTTTGAAAAGTTAAGTGCAAAGAAATATTTAGTGCTTAGAAATAAAAATTTGGAAAAAAATAGATGCTTATTTTTTCTATTGAAGGCCTGAATAATTTAGTAACTTTATCCTCAACATTTAAGACCTAACATAAATCTCATAATAATAAACCAACAATAACAATGAAATTCTTTATCTTGCATACCTAGAATCTACATAAATGGACTTCCATTGGATGAAATTGAAATTTATTATACAAACTCATTTATCTTAGCAAATATCTCTGTGATCCTTTTTTTGGTTATTTTAAAACAAAACAATTCTCTCTATGATCATATGGATTCGTCCATTTATTTTATAGAGGGGTGGCAAAGTTTGCACATATCAGAGAGTAGAATGTGTAAATATCAACTATAAAACACCAGGTCTAGTTGACTCCATCTTGCTACTGCTACTGACACTTGCTGTTTCTGAGATTTGCTTGTTGGATGACTTAGCATTGACTTCTTTTTGGATTTGTTACCTACAGTTGAATACTTTAACCTATTCGATATAATTACCTACATTGTCGGACTTTGAAATCGTCAAACTATTTCATATTGGTTTAACTTGCCCCATTCTTACCGGGGGAAAATGGCAAGCAATACTCTAACAGATAATTTATTTTCTATTTCTATAATAAAAAAAAAGAACAAAACCCAACACCAAGTCAAAATTTAACAAAGGCAAACTAACACCACAAAGTTTAATTAAATGAGTCATGTGAATTCCCTCCATATGCCAATGAATTTCAAAATGTTATTATTTAGCATTGATAAATATACAAAACACCATATTGTACCAATAATTTTGTTGAGAAAGTGATAATATAATGATATTATATTATTTTTTCATAATAACTATGAGTAAATGTAATCAAGTTATGTTAGGGTATAAAATATGCATTCTGCATAACACTTGAATAATATTATTGATTTAAAAAATAACTTATTGCTTTGATTTTTGTTGATCTAATCACAATGTTAAAAGAAAATTCTTAATAATTCAAAAACAAACCATAAAGTTTTTGCTTTAGAATCTTCTTCTCTTTAACTCATTCTGAATTGTAATTTAATCATTTAGAAAATGCAAACTTATGAAAATAACTAATACCTGGGCAATGCTAAGTATATTGCCTAATAATAAATTACTGCTTTTTTAAAAAAATACTTTTGATATGCAGTGTTTATATTTACTTGGTCGAGCACAAGGCCTAGTTAGGCACAAGGCCAATTTTATGTGCTCATTATATCATGGGCTTTTGTAATCGGTGTGTAAAGATGAGTTACTCTGTCAAGTTAATCAGCCCCATCTGCTCGAGGCAACTTAAGGTAACTACAATGGTTTTGACTAAGATTTGAACTTGTGTTATAGGATTCCAGAGCACAACCTTTTACCAACGCCCCGCTCTTGCTGCCATGCAGTGTGTTGTGTAAAATATATTTTCTGAATTCAAATTGTTGAAGTTGAAATTACTTTCTATTGTGACAGATATCTTTTACTACTCATAAGTCTTAGAATTATGAGCAGTAAAAAATATCTGTCACAATAGAAAGTTGAACAAGTCTTACAAACGTTCTTTTACAATTGTTAAATCATGTGTGAATCTGTAGGTTGTGTGTGTTTCCATTTTATTTTAAGATTTCTTTTTCTATAATAGTATATTTATTGAATGATAGCCTTTTGTGTTTATGCATAAAAGGATTTGACATGTCTGCTACTTTTAAAAAAGATCAAGCAGTTTTTTTTTTCAATTTCATTTTTAGAATTAAAAAAACATTTTTATAACTCATTTTTTTTTTAATAAAGTATCCGTTAGTCTGTGAAAAAAAAAAACCCATTAAAACAGGACATTTTTGATACTTGTGTCAGTACTTCAATATATTTAAATAATATCCAAAACAATGTATTTCGGGATTTTTAAAAAGATTTTTAGTGTGAAGAAAACCTGATAACTAAATAGAAAACATCTCTGCTATGGCATACCAGATTCAAACTCTACTGGTTATGTTCTACTGGATGTAAATTATTTAATTGTATATCAATGGGTAGTATTGCCTATACAACAATGTATCACCATAAAAAAAAAAATAATTTTTCACTCAAAATACTTGTAAGTCATAAGTGGAGCTGTGACAATATTTTTTTTTATTAAAGAACATGCTTTTCAATCTTTAGTTATTAGGGCTGTGAAAATAATAATTCAAAATAAAATTGTTGTCACAGCCCTACTAATAAGTAAAGAATTAAGAGAAATGGTAAAATCACAAAATGGTCAAATCTGTGACAAGAGTAATCTTTGATAAAAGCATATTATCACAACCCATCTAATAAGTACAGAATTAAAAAAAAAGTTAAAATCACAAAATAGTCAAGTCTGTGACAAGAATAATCTTTAATAAAAGCATATTATCACAGCCGTAATAAGTAAAGAATTTTAAAAAATGCTAAAATCACAGAATAGTAAAGTCTGTGACAAGAATAATTTTTGATAAAAACCTATTATCACAGACCTACTCATAAGGGAAGAAATCTGCTGCAATGTGCTAGACAGGAATTAAATAGAATCTATTTAGTCAGTTTTTCTTGGGTTATAGAAATGTTTGATTCCATTGATTTCTGAATTTTTGCATTTACAACTTAATCATCACAAAGTATGAAGTGTGGTGGGTTAGAATATCTGTGTTATGATGGCTACCATCTAGAATAGTTATTCTAAAATGAAGTTATTTTATTATGCATGTCCGAACAGTTGCTGTGCATTAGAAAATAATGTCCTTATGCCAAGGGAGGACATTTGAGATAAGTTGTGATACTGTAAATAAATAAAACCTTTTTTATAGGTAAAAATTGTATTGTCTAAATGTTTTATGAAATTCACTGTTTATTAGTTTATTTCCGTTTCTATATAACCATACACTGTGCAGTAACTATTTGGACACCTATACCTCTGTTTATATTTTGAAACAAGCATTTTCATCTGAGACCACTCTTAATTTATTGTTGGTAAAAAACCAAAATGGCTGTATGAAAATGCATTAGAAATGGTTGGTTTTCTTAAACTGGAAAATCATTAGGAATTATTTTTTTACAATAAAAACCTTCAAGAATTTTTTTACTTTCACTAAAAATCTTTCTTCTTTTGTCGAATGATTCACATAATTACTTTTTAAATAAAAGAAATATTCATTTTGTTTTTTCTATGCAATTTGGTACAAGTCTTTCGAAAAGTTGTTTGTTCTGAGTAGAATTTTCACCTTAAATAAAACGATGTTGTGATCATTAGTATCGATTTGTTTGTGTGTCTGTCTTCAAATTCATAAGTTTTTTTTTGTTTATACATACTTATTGTGATCAAGCAAATAAATATAACCCTAATTCATTTGACCCAAGATCTTTTTCTCAGATTGTTGTCAATAGTGGAGACACATTTTATTTTGATAAGTTTTTAGAAGAGTAACTTAATTAAAAGAAAAGGAATTTAGTTAATTGTCCTTTATAAAAAGAAAATTATAAAAAAAAAGAAACATTCCTGTCATTTTATAATGGAGCTATAAAAAAAATGTAACTCTGTTTCTGTTTTTCTCCATTTTAAACAACTAAATATCTTATTGTTCTTCTCATTAAAATGTCTTATTTTATAGTATTTTGAAAAAAAGAAAACAATTTAAAATTCATAAAATTTTTATTGCTTTATTTATCTTATTTTCATTGAAATTTTTCCTGTTTATTTTTATTTTTATTTTTTTTCATTTAGGCCTATTTTCATTCTTTTTCAGTTAGTTTGGACTTTTTTCCTTCCTTTTTTTTTTTAATTTTCTTTTTTTTAATATTTTTTTTTTCTCTTTCTTTCCAATTTTTGGTTCTTATTCTAAATCTCTTTTTTTTTGTCTTTTGACTTTTAACAAAAAAAATTGTTTAATGTCCCCCCCCACTTTTTTGTTGTTGTTGTTTTAAGAAATCTTTTTTTATAGTTTCCTTTTTATTTTAATTATGTTTTCATTTTATCTAGAAAAGTCAACCCCCTGGGTCATCCATTAAGTATATCATTAGGGAAATATTAGAAGTGAAAACAAAACTATAAACTTTTTAAACACACATTGTTTAAAGCAAATATTTAGCTATTTCAAAGCTGAGTAGGTACAAGGTTGGTTATTCTATGAGTCAATCGGCCAATTACTACATAGAAATATTTAGATTGTTCTAACTTTTTATTCTCATCCTCATTATTTAATATACCAAATTGCATACAGTCTTATTGGTTCCATCTGTGTAGATTGCTCTGATCCATGAGCTTATGCTAAAAGCATGTCATTAATCAGTTGAAAGTTACAGGGGAAGTCTAATAGAGAAAGTAGGTAGGCAGTCAGACTTTGGTATTACGTGATTTTGAATTCTAGTTGTTCCATTTGTGGTCATAATTGGACTAATACCCTTGGGAAAGGTATGAATCCGCACATTCCCTTAAGCTATGCATTAAATAGTGCACATTGTGTTATTTAGAAAACAGTGTGGAGAATAATATCCAATAATGGGTATTAATATCCACACACATCATATTAATAGGATAGAAAAAACTATGTGATTAAAATCAAGTGATTAAATTTCCATTAAACCCCTTAGACACATAAAAATTCAAGTCAAAACCATGACCTTCACTTACAGCTGTATTGGGCTTGTTAACTCAGGAGTGTAGCTCATCTAGGTGTAAAGATAACACTAATTTCAACAACCTGGATAGATGAGACTCATCAACTCAATATCAGTTACTCATAGGTGAAAGGCAACACTGATTATAAAAGCTCAGTGATATAATGAGCGTGTAAAACTGGCCTTGGGTTAATGCTTGACCAAATAGACTCACACTGTCTCTTTAAATCTTTTTATGTGGCTCAAGCCAGGGCTCTACAGACAAATTTAATTTTAGTTAACCTTTGAAATATTTCTATTTACTAGCCAAATAGAAAATTTACTAGCCAAACCATTTAATGCTATATTACTGTTAGGAATAAACCAATAATTTTAGGTAAAGTTATGTTGTATTTTCGAATTATGATACAGACAAAATTTATAGGAGGAAATTCAGCATGTCTGGTTATAAGGTTATCCCAATGCTATTATTTGTTTTTAAACTTCAAAAGAAGCCTGCTACTGTCAAAGGTTTGGGAAATGATACCACGTGATCAATTTCATTTTAGTTTTAGAGATACTTCTATAAAAAATCTTGTTTAAAAAAAAAAAAAAAAATTAACATTTTTCATTCACTAATGGAAGATTTGTGTGTGTGTGCGTGTGTGTAAAAAAAAAAACGGTTGCCAAAAAGATAAGTGATTTTTTTTATCTTTAGTCGCTAACTGGAAAAACCACTCGCAAATGCGAGTGATTTACTCGCTATGTAGAGCCCTGCAAGCTATCGCCATTTTTTTGTTAGAAATTTAAAAAAAAAAAAAAGGAAAGAATAAGAAGAGATCTGAATTATCAAATCCATATTCTTGCTGTAAAAATTCAGACCTGAAATATTATTGCTCAGAGAGTTTATACATTTGCTCCTATTGGTTTGGGTAAATTTGAATTAGTTACTGCTCTTTTTCTTTTTATTTCTTTATATAATTTGTTAGTGCTTTTTCTAATGTAAGTCATCCTTGTGTTGTGGAATTTAAATTTCAAATTATCTGATGAACGCACTGAAACAAAATAGTAAACAGGCTTTAGTTTTCCAGTTTATATTTTTGACACCATTGTGTCTGGTTAGTTTGTCTCTTAAACACAATTAAACTTGTGACATTTCTGAAACCTTTTTTTTTTTCTTTCCTATTTGGTTACAAATATTTTGAAGAACTATTGTTTCCTCTCAGTGCAATTTAGAATTTGAAACAAAATAAAACTGAGATTAGAAACCTCTTTAAAAATGTAATTGATATAAAATAGAGGGGCTGAAGGTGAAAGAAAATAAAACTCCTGAATCTAAAGGCTTGTCATTACCTTCATACGATACCACCTCCGTAACTATATTTAAAGGAATATTTTTGCTTATTTTATCCTTTTGGAATTAGTTTTTTTTTTTTTTTTTAGGTTAATTAAAGTTGTGTGTGTGTGGTTGACTTACTCACCTTTGTAAGTTGAGTTGGCTCAACCACTAAACACTGATTCAGTGACGAGTTACATGGAAATGGGAATTTAACAAGCGCATGCATATCCCAATTAAAGGGGATATCTGAATACTTTATGCTTAGAGTTGTAAAGGGTGTTTTTATCATGACACCATTACTAGTGTGGGTTGCCTACCTTAGAGTAGCCAATTCACCCTCACTATTTAATCCATAGCATGAAGGAAATGGGGATTCATTCCTTTTCCAAGAGTATTAGTCTAGATGTGAACATAGAGAATGAGGATTTGAACACGTGTGTTGTGAATCCAGAGTCTGGTCACTTAACCGCTGTCCCAAGTGGCTTTCCAAGTTATAAATAAGAAATAGAAATTGATAGTAAAATCATTGGAACTTTTGGAAAAGCAGGAAGTAGAAAGTTCCGAGCCAGGAAAATCCACAAAATGATTTTTCTTGTTCCTTAAAAAGCATCAGTATGGTCTACATATGTATCAACTTTGAATTTATGGATACTCTTTATGATGTTTAGTAGTGTGATTAGATTTATTTTTCATGAATAATAAAAGAGAATTTTGCAATTCTGCCAACCTGATTGAGTGATTGATTGTTTGGGTTTAATGGCATATCAATGGCAACTGGATCATTTAATGCCAATATTCTGAAAAGGTGTTACTGTTTGGGATAATTCTCTTCTTTTTTTCTTTTTATTTCATTTTTGAGAGGTTGGTTTTATTTCTTTTATTTTTGAAATTTTTTTCTTTATATTATAGATTTTTATAATTATCATTCTTAATTACATGTTTTTTTTTTTGCTTTGTTTTTTGTTTTTATATTTAAACCCCTCACACATTACTTTGTTTTTGGTTTTTTTTTGTTTCATCTTATTTGTAGTAGTTTATAATTATTTTTTTAAATCATCATTTATTTATTTTTAGTCAATTTGCTTTTTATTCAAATGTTAGAATTGTGAGTAAGTCTACCATGTGTAGGTAATCAACGTTTGAACTCTTAATATGCAAGTTTAAATCATTTTTTTCTTTATTTCATAGACCTTTATAACTATCATTCTTAATTTACATTTTTTTTTTGTTTAGATATTAAAAAAAACAAAAAACAAACACGCTATACTTCATTGTTTTGTTTTTTTTTTTCATCTTATTTGTAGTAGTTTATATTTTTTTAAATTATCATTTATTTATTCTTTAGTTAATTTCCTTTCTTTTTATTTAAATGTTAGAATTATGAGTAAGTCTACCGTGAATAGGTAATCAAAGTTTGAAATCTAAATATGCAAGTTTGAATCATAGTTGTTCTATTTTCATTCATAATTTGATTACATTCTCTCTAGCTATGGATTAACTTATGCATATTATAGTATTATTAAAAAAAAACTCCTGTGGACATATATCAAAAACATGATTGCTCTTGGTATTAAATGACCTAAAAAGGTTAATATGCCATACGCAAAACAAAGAAATGGTAGAATTCTAACTTCATCTTTTTTTTTTGTGTGTGTGTGTGTGTTTGGGAGTTATGGGAACTTGAACAATTTAATATTTGATAAGATAATCCCATATCATAACAATCAATTAAAAAAAAAAACTCTTGACTTTTTTTATTTGCTAATTGTTTAGCACACAAGGTTTTAATACTAATCCCATTATTCAGAAACCAGTCAATTAATCAGTTTGTTAAGAGTATCTTAGATAATCCAATGCTAGAGGTTTCAGGATAAGAGGTGATGATGGGCAAACTTGTTTGTTAATTCTAATAGACAACTATTATAATTTTTCTTTGATGTCAATAACACTTGTTGAGCTACAATAATAACTGGATTCAGGAAGGCTAAAAAAAATTTATAGAGATATTAAAGGAACCAGGTTTACCAGACCAGAAAAAGGACAAAAAAGCAAAATTGCAATTTTTATATCTATTTATAACAAATGAAAAAACAAGATAAAAAATACATAAATTAATTTTTCCCATTCTTTGTTATTTTTTTTACTTTATTATTTTCTTTTTAAACATCATAAGTCTTGTTCCATTTAGGCATTATAAAGGTTTACGTTTCAAGCAAATTGAAAGTTTTTAAATAAAAATATTTAAAGATTATTACAAATTGAAGATTTACTGCAGGTGGAAAACAACCAAGCTATAAAGTTAGAGAGTAATACGGTAAAACTAAGAAAAAAAGCCAAATTTAAGGGCAAATCTTAGATTAGAGCACAACTCAAAAACTATTGGTAACAAAAACTGTCATATATTTCTAATAATTCAAATACATTCAGCTCAAAGCAATAAGAAAAACCAATACAATCCCTTACTTCTGTTATAGATGTATGGGTTCTTCTTGGAACTCAGTTGATAACCAGGGGTGTTCTTAGGGTGCCATACAAACCCTGCAACTGCATGTAGAGGAGAGGAGGTGCTTTGTAGATCTATTGTATTAAAAAAAAAATAGCAAATTAATGATTAGAATAATCTGGAAAATTATAATCCTAGTTGAATGTTATAATATATATCTATCAATCTGCCGTGATCTCTCTCTCTCTCTCTCTCTCTCTCTCTCTCTCTCTCTCTTCCGGATCGAATGAATATCAACTGAATGTCAATTTCACGTCCAAACTACTGTCCCATTAGTCAATCTATCGACAGCCGGGTCTTTACAGCTCTAGTTATTTTTAAAGTGCCCATCCATCCATATATTAATCTGTAGAGTGAGATTGCTTATATTCCTAGTTAGAGTACTCAATATCAGTGATAGAGCATGTAATTAGTTAAGCGTAGATACGGAGTCAATGGCCTTTGGTGACTCTCAGTTTCTCACCTGCATGATCATCAGACCAAAAAGCTGATGGTTGCACAGGTGAGAAACTGACAGTCACTGAGGGCCGTTAACTCTGTGTCTGCGCTTAACTTATATATATAGTATTTACTTAGTGAGCACTAACCCAAGTTTGGCACAAGGCCATTTTATGTGCTCTTACTTGGGCATTTTGCATTCGGTGTTACACTTCACCTAGATGAGCTAAGCTACTCTTGACAGTTACAAGCCTCATCTGCCTGAGGCATCTAAAGGGGAATACAATGGTTTTGACTCGGATTTGAACTTGCGTACTATGATTTCAGTGCCCGAGCTTTTACGAATGCTCCATATATATATATATGTTAGAAGACTTAAGTATGTATGTGAGATGCTTCAATGTTGCTAAGCAAACTACTTTTAAGAATCATTAATGAAATACTAACTCTAGGCTGCCTGGTTTAGATTTAAACCCTCTCTCCCTCTCTCTCATTTCTTTTTCTTGCCGGAATCTGGTTCACTTCTAATAATTTTAAATTTCTACTAAACTCTTAAATCCATTTGTTATAAAACAAAGTTAGTGAGGAATTTTTTTTTATAGTATACTAGTGTACCCGTATGTGAAAAATTCACATAAATAAAAAATAAAGCCAATCCCTGCTCCCCTCGCCATCCTTGCTCCCCTCTCTTTCACCTGCTCCCCCCACCCCCTGGCTGGCCTGGCCCACAACAACAACCACCGTTGGGCAACCCTAGGTTAAATTCATTACACAAAATTTATTATTTTTAACTACCTTATTATTCTTTTATAAATAAACAAAAGTACACAAAAAGATTGAAAGATTTAAGGGACGTAACTCTTAACTGAATGAATCTAAGGGGATTAACTGTTAAGGTTTAATAGTTACTTACAATATATATATATATACGTGTACACCTGGCTTTTTATATAAAGGGAATGATTATTATCATTTAATTAAAAGCAACCCCCCTTTAGCAAGTAGTCAGATTCTTTCCCTGTGTATTGAATATATTTCTGTGTATCTGTTGACACTAATTTACAGATTTTATCGACTTTTGAAATCAATAATCTATATGCTCATACGTATATCATGTAGATCTTCTCTAGCTGTACAGCTGTATATGTATTTAGTTGTGCCTACCAAGTGTCGCCAAAAAGTCTTCTTTTATTTCTTTCAGGATTTTAATGTGAATCTGTATTGAAAAATATTACTCTGAATGTTAGCTTTTCTTTTGTTTAAACTATGTGCAGGGCTCTACGTCACAAGTAAAACACTTTTGGTTGTTTTGTTTTTTGTTTCAAGTGGCAACTAAAAATAATAAAATGCTTATCTTTTGGTGATTTTTTTTATTTACTAAGACAAACTAATATTTCTTATAATGCAGAATTATTATTCTGTTTTTTCTTTTGTATTTTTACTATTACTTTTTTTGTTAAGAATAAAATGGAAGTAAAAACAATTGCATATTATATTTACTTGGTGAGCAGCACCAACCAAGTTTGGCACAAAGCCATTTTTAAGGTGAATGCAATGGTTTTGACTGGGATTTGATTTATTAGTCGACATGTTAACGCAGACGGAACAACTTGGATTCGAACTCGCGTAGAACGGATCTGAAGTCCGGTTGTCTATCCACTGAGCCACGTCGACCGCGCAGTAAAGAAATAAGCATGGAATGTAAAAATAAAAAAAAAATTATAATCTTTTTTGTTTATTAGTTTATTTAAATTTCTATAGACCCATAGTGCACAGTCACTTTTTGGACACTGTTGATTGGTCGAAATTATATCATTTAAATATTTTATGATAATGTTTACTGTTTGTTTAAATTTCTATAGACCCACAGAGCACAGTCACTTTTTGGACACCCTGTATATATAAAGTTTCAGTGCATTAGAAAATAATGCTTTAATGCTAATGGAGGACATTTTCAGCATTTCCTTTTAGATAAGCTGTAAAATAAATACAACCTTTTGATTGGTCGAAATTATATCATCTAAATATTTTATGATAATATTTACTGTTTATTAGTTTATTTAAATTTCTATAGACACATAGTGAAGAGAGTAACTTTTTGGGACAACCTGAATATTTAATAAGGAAATAGGCATGCAATGTAAAAAAAAAAATTGATAATCTTTTTTGATTAACTCTTTAAACTCTAAAGAACCGACATATCGGCCCTGGCGATTTAAGGCAAAAAAAGACACACCCACAATGATATTTCAACCTCCAACTTTGGACCCTGACTTAGCAATATTACCAAGTAGTCACTTAACCATTTAAACCCTAAAGAACCGATATATCGGCCCTGGCGACTTAAGGCAAAAGAAGACACACACACAACGATATTTCAAC
>JAUZSX010306892.1:0-12574 GCA_034780655.1 Idiosepius hallami | reverse complement strand
CTCTATATATATATATATATATATATATATATATATATATATATAGATAGATAGATAGATAGATAGATAGATAGATTCATATATATCTACAGAGAGAGAGAGAGAGAGAGAAAAAGAGAGAGGTGGGGGCTGAATAAATAGCAATAGTTAAACATTTTTTTACCTAAATTTTAACTCTTTCATCATCAGGAAAATTATAAAAATCAGAAACTGGAACATATCAATAAAGAGGCGTATTAGTTTGTATAATTAATTGAACAAGAAAGGTGTATCAAATATATATATATGTTGATATAAAATAAAAATGTTGAATAGCATTCTCTACCCAGGTTTCACCATCAGGATCGTCAGAAGAATACCTTTTAATATGGGTTAACTCCTGTTTGATGTAGGACCCATATTGTAAGGTATTCTCTTGACGATCCTGATGGTGAAGCATCTATATATTTGTTCATCTGTTTATAGAAGAATATCAAAGTACCTATAGATACTATTATGTATTTAAGAAGAATATAAGAGTAATATATTCATAAAATCACCTAGTTAAATATACATAGTGCCAGGAGAGTGCCCAGTCATTAAAACGTATGAAGAAGAATTTAAAATTCTATTCCTTAGTTTTCATGTCACTATTCAATACCATTATATAAAGCAGATTATCAAAAATATTTATTAAAGCAATATTCTATATATTTGACCATTAAAGAGATTAAAACTGAATATCATTTCATGACTACATCATATTCCATCATAAATAGGAAAGAAAATTTTTAAATAAAACTATCAAGTGTTTTTAAGTATTACCTAACAAAGACACTGTATTTTGTCATTTGTAATATATTTTCAATTCAATAACTTTAAATTTCCAAAAAAACAAACTTAATGTTAATTATAAAGACAGTGATTAAAAAATAATAAAAAAAAGGCCATCATTCCAGAGAATCTTATCTAATTTCCATTTGTTTTTGGTTTATTGAATGCTTCAAGCATTTGAAAGATTCCCTTCAAAGAAATAAGCATGTTTATTTCCTAAGTAATCAACATTAAATAGATTTTTTCAAAAATGTGGATTATATCATAAATATTTTTTATTTTCCCCTGGAGAAAAATAATCTTATATATTGATGACGTATTTTATAATTAAAAAAATTTGTTTATTTTAAGAAATATCTATATTTAGTAATATGTTAGGCAATATTCTTAAATTCTAAAATTATTCAAAGAGACTGTAAATAGTTATTATAATGAGTTATATTTGAAGAATACAAGCTGAAGATAAAATTGAAAAAAAGAGAATAAATTTTTAATAGTATTTATGATATAATCCATATTTTAGAAAAAATCTATTTAATGTTGATTACCTATGAAATAAATGTGATTATTTCTTTAAAAAAAGAAAAGAAAATTATTCGCTTGAACTTTTAAGATTAGGCTTCATGATTTGTATTATTTAGGATATTTGAAGAGTTAAGAATATTCCTGGGTTTGACTAATTGATTATGAGAAACATGCAAAGAAAGCTGGAGGAGACATTAAGAAAATTGTTATATATAAAACAATAAAAGATGAAGAAAATACTGTAAATACTTTGAATAATTAAAAGGAAATTCTATTATATGAATTGTTCAAACTTGAATAAACTTGCGCAACAATTTCATGAATGACTGAAGTAACTAATATTGAATAGAAGCCTAAGAGGCATTTTCCTGAGAAACTAACTAATGGTCTGACAACATTATATCTATTGGCATGTGATGCAACACATTTTTATGCTGCTGCAATACAAAGATTAGTATGTTATGTCTTTTCCTTCTGTTCAGATTTAACTGCTTTATCTCAAGGGCAAAAGAAACATAAGTTTATAGCGAATGCATGGTTGTTAGATATTCTTATTGAGAATAGGCGAAACACAAAAAAAACTTGAATCTTAACTGGCAATAAATTAAAAAAAAAGGAATTGCATAACAGTAATTTCTATTAGAAACTGCACCCATTAATTACCAAACCTAATCTTCACTTACCTTAATTAATGCAATATCTATGCTTAGCAGTCAAAAGAATCTTTAGACACCAAAAACAAAATCATACAGATAGGATTTATTCTTTTTACATATTATAATTCGGAATTTAACGAATTTTATCATTTTAAGTATATAATGAATGGCAAAGTTTTAAAAAATATGCAATTATTGAACAGGCATCATTTTAGTCAAACCTAAAACTTTTACATCAGGTTCATATGTTTTGCATTGAGTAAGAATGTATAAGATGGAAAATCACCAGATTTAAATCTTCAATTATTTTATTTCATTTCAAATGATATCATTAAAACTTGATTAAATGCAAATATTTTCTATTCATTTTCAGTAAACAGCTATAGATTTAATGGATTGATTTTCCGTAGGGGTTTCTAAAGTCAAAAGTAATCAAGTGACATTGTAGAACTAAAACTCCATATCAGGTGCTTTTCCAAAAAAAAATAAAACACAAATATAAATACAGACTGATGTATCTGTATGGACGGAGGCACATGTTGGGAAATTTGAACTTCCAGACATTGGGTAGTCCTATATCATTGGCACCACAACAACATTTAAATTTATGAATGATATTACTCAATTTGGTGACAGGCAGGACAACGTTAAAAAAAAAGGGAAAAGCAGACTTAGAAGAAAAAACTCTTAGGAGGAACAAAGTATTAAAGAGCAAAGAACAAAGGAGAGAATCTTATTTACGATAAGTTGATCTTTGGTTCAAATCTAAGGCAACTTAAGATAAAATGGATGGTCCATCTATTTTGACAGTTCAGAAAAAGATTTAACTTTCTTATTGATAGCTTTATTAACAAATTGTTATGACCTGAAATAATGAGAAAGAAGGGACACGACTACTGGGTAAGAAAGAGAAGAGCAATTCATACCACAGGTGAGGGTTAGTTGTTCAAGAAGGGGTAGTAGGTTCATTAGAAGTTGCCTTGGAACAACCTGGAGTAGCTGTCTAGTCATATGCCTGGTGGGTGAGTCCATCTTAGCGGGTATCAAAGTGTGTGTCCCCACAACACTAATTGAAGCAGATAGCAATTCCTAATAAAAATCCTTTTAATACTATCAATTTCACAATCAATAAAAACAAATAAGAGCGTGATGTGTAAAGTTTTTAAAGAGGTTGAGCTTTCTGGTAGTGGGCGCAAGTTCAGTAAATGTGGGTTTCCTATAATTAGAAGTCATAAAAGAAGACCCATATTTAGAAACTAACACATCTTGGAAAGGAAGAAAATTATTCTGTCCCACCTCCATCTTGAATTTGAGAGACGGCTGGAGATTATTCAGTAGTTGGAAAAAAAAAAGAAAAAAAGACAAATTTTTCATGTGAAATAATCGAAGGTGTCATCAAATCAATATAGGTAAAGATGACTGTTCAAAGAAGTCTGCAAAGATATTGGGCAAAATAGGATCCCATAAATATACTATCAAATAGGCAATACATAACATTGTTGAAACTTAAGGAGACAGACTTATGTTCAACAAAGACATCCTCACGAAAGGTGGTAAGATGATAAGTTAGGACTTCTGTAAAGACAATCAGCATAAATGGTAATAATATCATCAAGGAAGACATTATTAAATAAATTATTAATGTCTAAAGAAATGAGGTAGCAGGAATGTGTAATGAAGGGCAGCTCTCTAATAGTGGATTTAAAATTAAAAAGAAGCAGGAATACAATAGGTTGAATAAAAAAAGCTTATAAAATGTTTTTCAGTTTTGCACAAAGGAGGCATGACTTATTATCTTATTCTATTACATAAATAATTTTTTTATTCTCATTTATTTTATCTGTTTTTAGTCAATTGAAAGTTCTTTTAAATATGGTCCATATATTATGTCATTATACAGGTGTGACCATTGTTAGCACACTGTATCTACGAATGGCTGGTGTAT
The DNA here is from genome assembly GCA_034780655.1 of Idiosepius hallami. Lineage (NCBI taxonomy): Eukaryota > Metazoa > Mollusca > Cephalopoda > Idiosepiidae > Idiosepius > Idiosepius hallami. The sequence continues at coordinate 8,635 of JAUZSX010306892.1, read as the reverse complement.
AAGAATGTGTGACTTTTGAATCCTGCCTGAGATGTACAATACTTACAGATGAAAATTGTCATGTTGAATAAGTTCCAAAATTTAAAATTGAAGTAATTTGGTAACTTTAAGGGCTTATTTATCATTACATGGGAACAGGTTCTTCTCTGTCTCTTCGCCCATGACCTATGTTACAAGGATGACGTTGACCAGCCCTTCGTTTCCTTCAGCCACGTACCCAGACGACTCCCCAAAGTTCAAGCTCTTTTTGTTTTTGTCTTGATAAATTAGGCAGAAAATATGATGAGATCTTTAAAGATTATTCTATTCTTCTTGAAACAACATCAAAAGCAGAAAAATACTAAAAGTATTGGTTGGCATTTTCCAGGCACTAGCAACTTGCCAATTAGCTAATCAAAGAAACCTACTATATCGAAAAGAGGTTGATGTTTTTTTTTTTAAAGTAAATTAATTTCATTTTTAATGCTTTTTTTAATACAAAATTCATTTTTAAAGCTTTTCTCTAGGATAGTTAAAGTAGTCTATTGTATAGAAAGGTAATACTGTAGATACGGACATTTTCTAAATTCTAAATTTATTGCTTACCAATAAAACAAAAAAATATGTCTAGTATTGAATATTTTCATCAAATAAAATGTATACTTTTGGTGATTAACTGATTTACAATGTTTATAATCAGATATTTACTGCTGTAAATTTCACAACTAGAATAAGAGATACTTATACACATGAATATATAGTGACCTGCTATTGTGTAAAAGGCCATTGCTAGAATGTGAAAGCTCCCCAGTACAGAACTTTTTGGAGGTTTTCTTAAAGACTTGGGGCATAAGACTCATTGTCAAAGTTTGTGCATTCATTCACCCCTTCTTTGCCTGACTTCTAGGAAATGCTAGTTGATATGGGAAATTCTGTGTGTCTGATAAAACTTTCCCTCAAGATACATTCTCTACCATTTATCTAAATCACATACAAACTTATATACAAATAGAACTTTGTCTATCTGTGAGATTGTTTGCTATAGACTCAGAAATAGCCTGGCCAATTTTCTTGGAAATTCACATAGTGGTACTTTATGCATATGGGGGTGTTCTTAATTAGGTGTTGTTTTGGAATCCCACCAATAAGTATTGAATACCAATAATTGAAAAAAACCAGTTTCAATTACAAATGGTACAATTTAGACTCTTACAGTCTGCTACTGAAAAAATTGTTCCAAAGTTTTATACTTTGCATATCTTTGATCTAAAGGCATAAAACTTAATATATGGGATATTTGCACAAGTGGAACAAACTAAATTTAGCCTTCAGTTGAAAAATAGCTGCTAAGGGGTCAAACACCTTTGAGAAAGGTCGGACAATATTGCTAATGCTACATAAATGGTCATTGTTTGCATAAAAATCATTTCAAAATGGAGTGTTTCAGTCATTTTGCTTTAAATTTATATTTGCCATTTTAGATATGCCACTTTCTGATCATATCTTTAATCAGAAATACTCATGTTTCGATTGCAGAAGATTCTTTTAATATCTTTCAATTATTTTCTTCATTTTTCTCATGGAAGTTTACCAAGTTGTAGTTCACTATAAAACAGTAAATTAAAAATTCAGTTACTTCCTGTTCTAAGACATTGACTAATTTATTGAATTTGGATACAATATGCATTTCTATGTATTAAGTAATGGCTCAGTATAGCTAATCAACATTTAGTATGTAGGATCATCATTTAAGATCTAATAGTCTTTTAAAACATATCACATATAAGCCTTTATTAACCAACAATATGTTATCCACATCCTGAAAAAATACATGATTATAGAGAGAATACATTGTTCATATATATTGTTTAGCAACAGGGGTCTAACATACTTTCTCAAGTTTTTTAAGTTTATACTTTTCTGATTTTTTAGAAATATTTTAGATTCAAGAGGCAAATTTTAATATTTTGATAAATCTTGTGAGTACCATCATCCTAATACAAAGGAAAGAGTTAACCAGCCGGCTTCTATTGATGTTAACTTCTATACATTGATGACATGATAAGTATCTCTTTCATTTTCTATAAGCTATTATGTCTTGTGTATCCTCCACCATGTGAACTATGAAGTTTCAATAGTCATCAAACAAAAGCTTATGAATGAAGATATGAAACCATTTGAGCTTTGCATGAGCAAGCAAGATTTATCTAGTGGTACTGAAATAAAGGACTTTAAAACACACTTCTAAAAAGCATAGGTTCAGGTCATTGCAAAATATATACAGAAAAATTATGCTTTAATAATATGTTGTTTTTTTCCTTGATCTGTGGCAATGCTTTTGAATTGGAAGCTAACTTTCATGTTTCGTGTACATCCAAAATTACCAAGGATTATCAATAGAGCGGATTTATCAATAATAAAGAAAATTTTCATCAGCTCAAAAATCTTATTATGAAACCATCCAATGTTTAATACACATCTCCTGAAATTGAAGGGAAAAAAATCATCACTATAATAAAATGTTAAAGACCAAATTGGTCTTTAGGTACAATGGATAGTAGTGTTGGGACAATTTCTAAATTTTCTGATTCCAATTTCAGGAAAATGTTGATTAATGATTCAGAAACCAAGTATGGTTCCAATTCCTTAGCTGCTTAGGTTCTACCTGTATGTGCTCAGCAACTCAACTATCTTAATTTATTTTTGCCTTGATCTTATTCGTCTTATGTATAACTAATGGCAGGAAAATTATAAACAGTTAAACAAAGATGAATTGTGAGTAGCCAGAATATTTCAGGAAATGATTAACTAAATCAATATAAATAAATTTTCTCTAGAAACATCAGGAAAAATAATGAAATAGAATTATTGTTTTAACAGTCTAAATAACTTTAAAATTTAGGAGAATCGTAACAAAAGAATCTGGAAACTAAGGTATTTATTTAACAATGCGATCGCCCGCCCCCCCAAATACTGATTCTTACGATTAATGATTCCGATTAATTGTCCCATCACAAATGGATAGTTAATCTAATGCCTGATTCAGTTCAGCAAAAGCCTAACAAAACCCTTAAGAGTTACTACAAGACTTATGTCTTAATAAGTGCTAGAGCAACCTGCTTTTTTTCTCTAGTATAGTAAGATAAGGATCACATTGACCTAGTTATGGAGAATACTATAACATTTGTATACTAAAGATAATAAACCAAGAATCTATTTTGGCACCCTTATAATAAACCCCAATGGGAATGCTATTAAGCCACCCTTGTTGATTTTCTTAATTGTGGTGTGAATGTCAGATAAGGTTGGATGAACCAACATTTCATGGTTGAGATCTTTTTGTCCTAATTTGTTGATGACACTTTCATCCATCACTAAAGACTTTTAAAAAGAGATGAAATGTTCAGGTTAACAGTTTATAAAACTGTCAGAGTTTCTAAGTAGAAGTGAGATCCATTTTTTTTATTTAAGAAAGTAAAGAGCTGAAAAACTTACTACATGAAATAGATAACAAATATCAGACATAATTATAATTGCATGCATAACATCAAAAAACAGAATTATTTTGAATAATCATTCATTCATTACATTGAAGTTTTAAATGTAATTATTTACGAATAAAAACTGCTTTCTCAGTGAATCTTGCTACGTCAAATGAATCTAGTTAGTGGCAATAAAGGGTATGTTTGACAAACTGTATCAGGCATCAACTTTTATACCATCAAAGAATCAACTTTACTTAACCAATTAGACAAGTATATATCCAATTTTACTAATTGTTCTTGTTGCTGCGGCATTCATCTGGGATTGGTTAAGCTGGTGCTTCCCAACAAGTTCACCGCATCTCAAATGAAACCCGACCACGCACAGCAATCTGCCGGCAGCACTGAAACAGGAGAGAGCCAGTCACAGGACAAATGGTGGAGACCGTAGACCATTGGGCTCAGAACTAGCTCTACATCCAGCTAAAGATATGGCTCAAAATGTAGAAGCTGGATATAAAGCTAGAATTTTAGTAACACAAAAATATAAAAACAGTAGAAAACTATCCAAAAATTTAATTATGACAAAAATTATGATTCCATACAAAAATGGTAAATCTTAAAAAGATCAATAGATTATTAAGCAAGAGGCACATTCTGCTTTTTATAAGAAACTTGCAATTGCAATCTACTTAACCAATGTTCTAAGATACTTACTGGAAATAGAGACCAAAGATAAGAAATTGTAAATAACTTCACAACATCCTTAAATGAAAATTTTTATATCTTATTTATAACTGGGAGCAACAATTTTAATAACTAGTTGTATTCTTAATAGGTTTGTCTATCTCTTCACACAATTTCATACAGATATGGATAAAAACAGATTTTGGCATACTTATAGTGTTTTTTTTATAAGTTTACTTATCCATATACGTATGTCTCTTTTTCTCCACATGCAAGAATATTTCTTTGCCTTACCCATCATGACAAACCATCATTTCCAATCAACCCTTTTTTTTTCTAACAAAGTTGGCTAATTAAAAAGTCTATAATTGTTTTCAACATCAACAAAGAGTTTCTCTCAACGAGCTTCCTTTTTATTAGTTTTATTTCATTAATTTTAAATTCATTATTAATTTGCTTTTTTCAATTTCTTCAATTTTACCTTATCAAAATTTACTTTTATCTTTCAAGCACATGAAACAAAAAAAAGAGTTCATTAACAAATCCATTCTCCTACCACATACCTATTACCATTGTAAGATACATGGTCAATCATATCACATACCTTAAACTATTATAATGCTTCCAAGAAGGTTAAACTAATGTCAGCATACTTTTGTATCAGTTATTATCATCATCATTAATGCCCACTTGTGTCCAACTATCAGGTCTATCATCTGTCCCCTATTTTCTAGGAAGTCTATGTTTTACATGGTTTGCAAGACCAAGCCAGAAGTGAAAGAGTCGTATCTTTATAACCGGATAATTATGTCATGACCTAATTTAAGATATCAACCTTACCCAATCAATGACAATGTTCATATAGAAATTATTTATTTACTCATTCCAGTGATTATTTTTAACAGAGTTTTCCTAATGAACCAAATCATCAAATCCTATTCATTAATAGTTTATATATTACACACACTCACATTCTTTCTGACAAAATGATTGAAAAAAAATTCTGTGTATGTGTGTGTGTGTGTGTAAAACTAGGTTATGTTTGCTTTTATTGATCATTACGACTCATTTCTCAACAGGAGTAGCTCTCCCCCTCTCTCTATATATGTATGTGTGTGTACTTTTGTATATGTGATAAACATCAACAAACTGAAATTAAGATCTTTTGAAGTCAAACAAAAGTATCTATACACAGAGTATTTGCTCTCTCAATCCTTTTCAAAATCTTATGACAAGTAACCAAATAGACTCAATAGCCATCATCAAAGAAGCTAAAAAACATTGCCTCTGCAAGGCAAACAAACATTTGAACAGCATTATTAAAGATTACAAGAACTTTACCAACAACATGACTATTGATGACAAATCTTCAATCTTTCTTTAAATAAATTCTTTTTCGTTCATAAAAAGACATTTTTAGATTCCTCTTAATTTTCAAAATCAGACAAATATTTACTTAAAAAAACCCCCAAAAAAAACACCAAATTGTTTGGTTAGTTATGTTGTAATCTTTGTATACCCTCCTTTTCGACCTAACAATATAACATATCTATTTCTTTTTTTTTTCATGATTTAAATGATTAAAGCAATGGAATTATTGTTAAGGGAAAAAAAGTCTCGCTTATGAGAAGTATGTCATAATAACTCACACTTAACATCTTTCAAGAAATTTAATATGTATAGATAAATAGTCCAATAATAATAACAATAATAATAATGTTAATGATGATGTTGGAGTTGAAACCAATTTTAAAATGCTTTTATTAACTCAATTAGATTTTAAATCCTGCACTTGTATGATTACAAGAATATACCTACAAAATATTACTATTCAAATCAAATTGTTTTTCTTCTAATTAACCTATGAGCTTTTCTTGTGCACCAGTCTCAAAAATAATATAGAATCAAAAGAGTCTTGGTAGAGAACTCCTCTTTCAAGAAACCTAGACAATATGTAATGACTAGATATATATCAAAATGAAAATGCCACCAGATGCATATCATACCATTTCATAATAATGCTTTTTTGTCTTATTCCAATTCTCTATTTGATTAAGACTCAAGTACAGCTGATGGTGATCTTTTTCTTGTATAAAAAAAAGCCCAGCTTTTACATCTAAGTAAGAATCGTTAAGAAACAAAACAAGAAAAGCAAATAGGCAGACAAAAGAAATGAGTAGCAAGTAGGATAGAGGTTGTTAAGGATTGGGTTGTAATCTAGTCCAAAATCCCAGCTCATCCTTGATTTGACAGGCAGATGGTCTGCTTGAGACAAGCATTCGATAAACACAACTGTTTTCTATTTCCACACTACATCTTTAATTTGACATAAATCCTCAAGATTCCTCATTACATTCCCTTAAATCAATTTTTTTCCACTTTTTAAGAAGGGGATTTTGTTACATTTTAGAAATGTAGGTTATTTAAAAGATTTCTTTTTATTTTTCAACATTAACATTATTCATTGTTTCCTCCCTTGCATTCAAAACATATTTCTTTCTTTCTAGTAGTTCTTTTTTTTTTTTTGATACTTTATCTTTAAATAAACATTTACTCTTTTTTTTTTTTACATTGCTTCATCTTTATGGCTTTCATTTTCCTTTTCTAGCAATTTTCATTTTTGTTGATTTAATTTCCTATTATCCCCAAATTTAACCAAACAAAAAAAATCTAATTTTTTTCTTCTTGTCCTTAATCCATCACTTCTTCCTCTGCCGTATCCCACTTATTGTCTTTTCTTAGCTTTTATTCTTACCCACTCATCTTTAACAAGCATTCCGTCTTAATTCCTTACACATTTTTATTCTAACTTTCAATCATAACTCCATTTCTTTTTATTATTTCCTTTCAGTTTAAGAATATCTTTACATGTTTCTTTTCTTTCTGTTTTCCCTTGTCTTTTCTATTTCATTTCTTTGGCTCCACACCAAATATTCAACTTAAGAGGCTTTTTGAACTTCAAAGTATCTTTACTTTCAAATACAACAGAAACAAAAACAGATTAGAAAATTAAAAGATTGAACCAAAAAAAAAATCAATCAAAACATATTCACACACATTGCTCCCTACCATCTTGCATCAAAACTATGAAAATATTTAAAACAAAACATAATGGCAGAGATAACATTTTATTAATTACACCATCCACTAAACCAACTCTTCCTTCTTCTTATGTCACTTTCCATAAATAGACAGGAATCTTTAACAATATTTTTCTTGAAATAGATTTGTATGAAAAACATGCATATTGTTTTATAGTCACTTGTAATCCAAATTTTCTTTATTCTTGCAAACAATAGCATCAGTTTCCATAAACTGATCAAATTGCTTGTATAGAACACATATTTAGCAAACCACCACTCAAAAAACTTATTTGCAACTTAAGAATAGATTGGACAAAGTTTCCTCTATATTAAAAGTTATGCGATAGCACAACCTTTTTTAGTTGAGTATTCAAGGCAGTGAAGATTACAGTTTTAAGTAATAACTAAGTTTTACCATAGAAATAAAACAATTTCTAAAACATGAAGTAAGTTAGTTTTAGATAAACAAATACATAATATATTCTGTGGGTATAATTTAAAAACAAATAGTTTTTGAATAAATTTATGAAAAATATAATTCTTTTTATCAAATTTCAATAAATAAGAACCATGTTTTTAAGAGTAATAATGGAAAATAAATATAATAAAGCGAGTGTAATTGTTGTGTATCAATCAAATCCTCTTTCTGAAAAGCTTCATCATGCACATCCTCATTTTACCACCAAAGCCATAATTATACACATCAGTTGTCCAATAAACATCCATAGAACCAGGCTTTATGAAATAGACACGCACCCTATAATAATTATCTCTATATTTAATCAAAACTTGCTCAGCTTCCCAGCCAATAACATTTCTGGGTCCCATCTATCAGAAACAATCATTCTTTTGGTAGATAAGCTTATTGTCATTAATATAGATTTAGAGGAGAGGAGGTTAGATTTGTAACTCAAAGCTAGAGCTAATTTCTCAGAGGATTCACTTTCAATGTAAGCTCTTCTATCCACATTCATTGCAAAATCTTTGTTTGTAGAAACTCTTCCAAACCCGAAGGTTGATTATTGAATACAGAGACCAAATTTGGATTCTGGCCAAGAACTAATTGGTTGGGTGTGTACCCATATCTAGAGTATTCTTTGAACTAAGTGACCACCCTTCGAAAACATCAAAGGAATATTTACCATCGTTTAACATCTTTATGTCCATTTTACAAAAGATGTCATTGCAATGGTCAATAAGGCCATTGCTTCAAGCAATTTTGTACAGCAATGATTTTTGACATCTACTTGAATGTGAATTTTAAAATAAACCATAAGATGACTCAAAACTATGAGAAGAATATACTAAACATAGTTTGGGATTAAAGGTTTAGAAAAACAAATGTTATGTTCATTTATTTATTTGATATTTTTAAATATATATATATATTTATATATATATTTA
>JAUZSX010306881.1:0-12575 GCA_034780655.1 Idiosepius hallami | reverse complement strand
TTAAGAAAAGAGAAACATTTCATTTACTTATTCCAGTGAGCACTTGCAAATCGAAATATTTTCTAAATAACAGTCCTTTTCTGGTTTTGTTTTGTTTTTTTAATTGTAAAAATTCTTTTTTATTACAAACAAGCCTTGTAGAAAAATTTTATTTATATTTTTTTCTTATATATGTATATATATATATATATATATAATTTGACCTGACTAACGCATAAGCGAGAAACTGGCAGTTGTCGACTCCCATTGACTCCGTATCTACACTTAACTAATATACATGCTCTCACTGATATTGAGCACTTTAACTATAATTTTAAGCAACCTTATTACTTAGAATAATATATAAATATATATATATATATATATATTATATTATATTGCCAAGGTTTGTATAAACCCATTAAGATTAGAATGTAAAAGCCATGAGTTTAGTATTTGAAAATATCTACCTTTTGTTATTATTTGTCAATTGGTTATTTTATTTTATTAAGCTGCTGAACAAACAAAACCTATTCTTATAAATGTTAAATTCTTTTATGTCAAGGTCAAACATAACACTAAAGTTTTTTTTTTTCTTCCTCTCCCTCCTTCTAAAATATTTTTTAGTTTTCTTCAAATATTTTGGAACAAATATTTTAATACTACTATTATGCTCATTATAATACAGTGTCCAAAAAGTTAATGCACACTATGAATATATGAAAATTTATACAAACTAATAAACAGTAAATATATTATGAAATATTAAATCAATACAATTTAAAAATAAGAAAAAAAATTTTTTATTGATTTATAGTACTACAGCTTATCTTAAGGGAAATGCTGGAAATGTCCTCCATTTGCATAAAGACATTATTTACTGCTACACACTGACTTCGCGGATAACCTGTTCATCAATATTGGTATAAGGCTGATTGTAGAATTGTAATAGCATTATGCTCATTATAATATAATAATATTGGTATAAAGCTTACTGTAATTCGAGCAGTTAGACTTTGGAATCATAATATTCGAGTTGTTTGGCTGGCATTCATATTTGGAATAATACCTTTGGAAGGGTACTAATCCCCACATTCTCTCCAGCTATGGATTAAATAATGCATATTGTGTTATTTAAATATCCATGTCTGGACAAAAGGAATTTTTTTTTTCAAAATGATTGTTTCCAGCATTAAATGACCTAAAAAAGGTTTATAATGGCATGAAACAAAACAAACTTATAGTAGTAGTTTTATTTTTGGTGTTATGTCCCTTGGCCTATTGTAATATAATATTATTGGTATTATGCTCATTAAAGATAAATTCTTACCAACGAATCTATTTAAAAAAAAAATTAGGATTGAACTTTGCCATGAACTTAAATACAAATTCTTTTAAACATTGTTTTGTTATAAGGCTTAGATTTTGGAATCAGGCTATACAATTTCTGTCTGGTCATTATGTTAACAGAGCAAGATTAAAAAAAAAAAGTGAATCTTTTTATTACCCTCAGCTCTTGCCTTAACAATAATACTGGTGTTTTTATTTATAAGTCATTGATTAAAAACGAAATCAAGGAAAATTTACCATTGTGGTTGATAGATTACAAAATAAAGATATTTAAAAAAAGGTTATCTATTTTTATCAATTGTTCAATAATGATTACTTCTAATCTTGACAAGGAATAAATTATGGTACATTTGAAATTCTAATTTAATTTAATTCTTGATTTTTAATTTTAAAAGAAAATTAAAAGCTTAGGATTTAATATCTTAATGCAAAAATTTAAATTCTGTACTGTTCAGTTCATTCCATTTGTTTTGGGATTAATACAGTAAGGAAAGATATGGTGCCTGTCTAGCTATTATTAGCTGGATTATACCCACTACTGTTTATCTAACCATTAATTGAAAAAAAAACAAAAAAAACAACAGAATTTTGAGTAGTTGGGTCTGGTATTAAATTACTGTAATAGTTGATATTGTGCAAAAAAACAAAAAACGGATTGAAATCTTTATATAGGGTGTCTAAAAAGTTACTTTGCTCTATGGGTATATACAAATTGAAATAAATTTATCAGCAGTAAATTTTATTTTAAAACATTTAGATTTTACAATTTTTAGCAAATAAAAGGTTTTTTTTTACAGTATCACAGCTTATCTTAAAAGAAATGCTGGAAATGTCATCAATTAAGATTAAGACAATATTTTCTACTACACACCAACCTTTGGTACACTGTATAGATTATATAGTTTTTAAAACTAACTCTGCTGCTTTTTATGCTTGCTTCTTTTTTTCAATTATTATTTAGTCGTAAAGATTTACAACTATTTTTTTTATTAAATCCCTAATCGTATTGCCTACAATTGACTTTATTTAAAAAAAAAAAAAACTAATTGAAAACTTTATAAAATAAACCTGGCATATTTGCATAAGGTCTAATAATGTCTATTATAATGATAAATGAAAAACGTAAACAATAATGACAATTATCTAAAAATTACTTTGAAAAAAGCAAGAAGTTTTGTCCCAGAGTTTCAGGAAAGCTTTAACTCTTATAAATTTTAACCTTGAAGGAGTCCAAAGTAGTGGAGGATTCCAAACTAATGGATTAGTGCTAAATTAAGTTTTTTTAAATTTTTATTGCTGTTACAAAATAGACAATAGATTTCTAAGTCTAATATCAATTTAGAAAATTTTAACAATACGATATATACATTTAAAATATACAGCATAAAACTTAAGATAATTATTAAAATCTAAATATTGCATATTTAAACTAAAGAAAAGTGACAGTTATGAAATAATGTATGCATTTACATTTAAAATATTGTGAATCAATATTTAATCAACCAGCCTTTGCTGTGTTTTTTTTAGTATTAGTTTAAATCCATAGAACCAGTAATGACAATAGTTGGAATCAAATTATAAATAGATACACACCAAATTAAATAACTAATAATAAATACTTATTACTCAGGAAGTCCACTTAGGGCAGTTAGTAGGTAGTTGGGCTTTATAATAAAAAATAATTGTTCTCGGCATGAAATGACCCAAAGAGGATGATATATTGTAAAATAAAAACAACAAAGCATGCATGCTTTTTACTCAGTCCGAAGTAATGGATGAGTCCAAAATCTCATAAGACCAATCTAATGGAAATTCCAAAGTGTTAAAGTTCTTCTTTATTGTTTTTGGCATTAAATGACCTAAAAACGTTGATGTGCTATAAATCTAATATAAACAAACGCCATAATCCTTAAGTCTTGTATCACAATAATTATGCTATTTAGCCAATTGTTTCTGTTGCTTATGAGTCCTGACAGTTGGTGCATCTAGGAAGGAGAGAACTCTTTTAGGGTTAGCTCAAATAGCATGGCAAACTGCCATGGAGTACATAAATATGACCATGTGTCAAATTGCTGTTCTGTTGCTTGACTGGCTAAATAATTACACACACTACTGCATGGAAAAAGGTTATTTATGCTTGGATTCAGTTTTCAATCAGAATTATTGAAAATGTTACGACTTTGAATAACAACAGTGATAATGTGTGTCAGTTTCATAGCACTTTTATGGAGAAAAAAATTTTGGTTGTGAAAATATTAAGCTTGAATAAATAATGAGCTTTACTTAATAATAATAATAAGCATACACACAATTTGCTTTATCATCACTTATTGAATGAGTTTTCTCTTTCGGAATATTGTAAGGAATAATATTAATTTTGTACTAATAGAAAATTTCAAACGTTTACACAAAACTCTTTAATATTTAGTGAAATAAAACTAAAAAAGAAAAATGATTAACTTATACTTTTTGGGGATTTGCTTTTTCTCTAATACCGAAGAAAGTTTTCCTACTTTTATTTTTGTTATGTTTTATGGTTTAACAACCTTTTAAGGTAATTTAATGCAGAAAACTTCATCTGATAAACATTCTTTTGTCCAGAAATAGGTTTAACCCAAAATTTACAAACTGCTTATTTACAAGCATCTAGTAGAACAAAAAACACTTATAAAGCATGTAAAAAGCTTTATATAAAGAAGCATATAAGAAGGTTCTGTAACTGTATACCTATTTTTGGCCCACCCTTTATAATAAAAAATAGAAATAGTTTGAATTGAACAAACCCCAAAACTATTTAAATATTTTATTATAATAAAATTATTTTAATTAGTAAAGTGAAATATACCGACAGTTTGGTCTTCAAATCTTATATACCTGACTGTAAAGACATTTTCAGGATTATTATCATTATTTCCTCACAGATGATCTGCAAAAATTATTACACAATAATAATCAATAATATTCAAATACATACATTTACCTATAAATAATTTATTTTTTATTATAAATCATATTTACTGAAAACCCACTTGCTAACGAACCATCTTTATGAAAAAATGATTACTGAAAAACCACTTGCCTACAAATAATATTTATAAATATATCATATATACTGTAAACAGATTATTGGGCCGCGAGGGTTGAGTATTGGTAAAATGCTTGGACTCTGGAATCATAACGCAAGGTCAAATGCCAGTCAGTCAAAACGATCACATTCACCTTTAGCTGCATCGGGCAGTCGGGGCTTGTTAACTCAGGAGAGCAGCTCATCTATGTGAAGGGTATCACTGAATGAAAAAAGCCCAGGTATATAGTGCACATAAAAATGGCCTTGTTCCTAACTTGGGTTGGTGCTGACCAAATAAATATGGTATATAGTGTAAAACTACTTGCTAACAAACCATCCATATAAATAAAACATATTTACTGTAAAGCCACTTGCTAATAAACCATGCTGGGAAGTAAGTAGTTGTGTGAAGGGGCATTCAAATTGTGAAGGGGGCTTTAGAGCAATTATAGTAAAATTTAATATTGGTGTTGGTAGAGAGTTTGGAAAAACAGGATGGTTTAATTAAGCATTTCACAGTGGTTGCAAATATATCTTTGTGCCTGTATACTTAGATCCATAAATTCTCCTAAATCTACCGTCATTATGGCGTTGGTTAGAAGAGTGGGGCTCTGACCTCTTTGTCCAGCAGTGAAGGGGGCGCTGGCAAAAAAAGAAAGTTTGAAAACCACTGTTGTAGACCATTGAATATTTTTATTTAGAAAGCAGCAATAAATGTTATCAGGAGTTGAATATTCAAAACCTGCTTTATTCATTAATTTTTATCTTGACTCAACATGTGTTTGGATCAAATATCTTTAGAGATGATTTCTATTGTAAAAATACAATAACATGTTGACTTCCAATAAGACATCGTGTCAGGTGATAGGTATAAATTTCTTGATATACATCCCCCCCACACATCTATATACATATAAAAATCAGTTTGTAATATTTGTATGAGACACCATATTCTGTAGCTCTTTCGAAAATAAAACATTTTTTTAAAAATCCTGTTTACGTAGACTTCTGAAGAAGGAACTACAATAGTTATGTAAAAATAAAATGATTCAGATCATTAAAATTTGCATATGTACAATACTGCCTTTCTATTTAATAGGCTACTTAAAGAAAAGCTCTAAAAATGAACTTAGTATAAGAAAATGCCTTGGAAATTAATTTAGTATAAAAAAAGCTTTAACTGCTTTCTGGTAACAGGTTTCCTTAATTACCAATACTTCTAATATATACACATATATAAAGGCCGAGTATTGGTAAAAGCTCTGACTATAGAATCGTATTACGCAAGTTTAAATATTAGTCAAAACCAATCTAACTTTAACTGCTTCAGGCAGATGGTTCTAGCAAACTCGGAAGAGTATCTCATTTAGGTGAAAGACAACACTGATTTCAAAAGCCCAAGAAAAGCCCTCCAGGTTGGGGTTTGAGCATAGAGCTAGCAACTCTTTCTTGTAAAACAAGTATGCTATGGAAACAGCAAAAAAAGAGTTGCTGCTCAATGCACCACTGGGTGTAACAGTTGAATATATATATATATCTAAAAGGCTTGTCTAATTGCTTGCTAAAATGTTTTCTCTCTTTCTGAAATTTTTTTTCTCTTAGTAGCGTCAACTATTTTACTTGAGCTTTCTTGACCTTTACCTCTTCGAATGGTGTTTATGACATCCATTTGAATCCTGCTGATGAAGTCTAATTCTTTGAAATAAGAAAAAATATAAAATCCTCTGTAAAATGTTGTACATGCATACATACATGGTGATAGCAGCTACTTAGTAGATTATTGCCACCTCAAGACTTGTCTCGTGCCTCATCCTTACTCCCTGTAAGTCCTCAGGTGGCTTTGAAGACTAGCAGTTGATCAACAGGGGTGATGACAGACATAGCACATAAAATTAAAAATCCTGATAGGCATAATCTGCGCCGTTAGAAGAACACTGTCTCAGTGCATAGCCATGTCTCCCCAATCCAGGTACAGACTTGCACGCCTTAGCGCACACATCACATATGGTTTTGCATGCATACATACATTTAGACTCTGTTGATTCCGGCATATGGTTGTCAGACTGCCCTTTAAATTTTTTTATGTAGTGGTGAAGATGTGTGTAGCACCATCTACACTTCTTAGAACTGCTGATAGCACACGGTCAATGCAAGAGTTTGCCACAGACTACATAAACAACAGATCTCAGGTTTTTTCTTCAGAGTTTTCCCTCTCTTTGATGCCTATCTCAACAAAGACAAAGAGTGCTTCTATACCAGTTGTTTGACCATGCCCTCAGACACTTACCAGATATGGTAGCTGATATTCCTAATTAATATGATCAAGACAAACTGGAGACACCAGTTCCGGCTAGAGCACCGCTGGTCAGTATGGGTGACCTTTTACGAATACACACACACACACACACATATATATATATAGTGAGTGTTTCATTTGCAACATAGAGCCCTGCTGGTATGATTGGTGTACCACTCAATAGGATTCTATATAGGTGTTGTGGGGGATATATAACCTATAAGGCAAGCCTAGAGTGCTCAGCGAGAGCTATCCCAGATGTCGTAAAGAGACAACTCCCCACGAACCTACTAATCTTTACTGTATCACTAACCCTTAACTTTATGTAAATGTTCTTATCACCAAGTAGTCATGTTCCTACTTTCCCCACTTTTTGCCCCCACAACAATAGACAATTGTGGTTGCTGGATCTTTATAAAATAATAGATGTTTCTAAATGAGTAAAAAGGAAAAAAAAAAGTGTGAAATTATTGTAATGTCTTTAGGTTTGACGTCTGCTATCACTATTGGAAATATTTGCTTCCTGAAAAAAAAATTGATTTATGCTACTGTCTACTAGAGTATCTCTTAATCATGTTTGTATCTTAGTTTGTGGATAATGAATTCATTTTCCAGTATTTTCCTTGTTTCATCCCACAGAAACAAAACCTGCAAAAATGCTTCTGGGTTAGGCGAGTCAGGGAGGGGCCTATTAGAGAGAGAGAGAGAGAGAGGTGGTTCCTGGTTAGTTCACAACAAACCCAACAGTAAATTTGTTGGGAATCCTCAAGAGGATTGATAAGTTACTAACCGTCAAATCTTAAAGAATTAAAGCTTGTCATTGTTAAAGTGTATGAGCCACTGTTTCAGTAGAAACTTGGGAATCAAGTGGTTCACTCCTGGAATGAGGAAAATGAATATAGGCGGCCCTTGGGTTACGACGGACTTGACTTACGTGGTTTTATTTTAAAACATTTTAAAACAACATTAAAAGTATTTATATCAGATTTTAAAGATGACTTCCAGGACGATAACTTGAAAATTTATAGATCAATATTTTAGGATTATAATTTAAAAAAAAATACCTTGGTTATTTGTTTAAAAAGTTAGTCAGGCCCACCAGTATGACTTTTACTATACAATCAATTAATGTCTATTTTGTCTAAATTAAGACTAGCTTGGTCTTCAGTTTTCTTTTGCAGCACTTTTCCATTGTTTCTGAGTGATAAAGATGAGATTTATTGACTTTACCTGTGCTACATTATTAAAAGATTGTTAAGGCAGACAGGGCAATTTTTGTTGTAACCTTAGATCCAAACATATAGACATAGATCTTAAATCTGTCACACTCTGCATACAGGACATAGATCTATGGAATATGTGAGCTATTCCAATTAGTACTTAAGAAACTAAGACCAAAGATATACTGTAACAGTTAATGTTGTAGGAATGGAAGTTGAAATTATGAAACCTTGTCAAACTTGGGGAGAGTAAGGTAGAAGGTTAGACGATGTACGAGAGAGGAATAAAGAACATTTTTAATGAGGATTTGACGTTTCATTATCATCAGTTGATCGTAGTCGTCGTTATGGATTTCACTAACCCGTGTCAAGTTTTCCTAAATTGTGAGGTCCTTAACAGTTTCAAATGGCTAGTAATGACATGGTCACCAATCTTATATCATAGTATTTTTATAGTGACGCCATCACTAAGTGGTTTGCCAACTAAGGCTTAGAGACTCCCCATTCACCCTCATCGAAGACTCTACACCAGACTTTTTTTTTTTTTTAACTCACGGCACTATTTATATCATAGATGGAGGGAATTTAGAGATTCATACCTTTCCCAAGGGTATTAGTCCACTTACGAACGCTAATAGAACGGCTAGAATTCGAACTCGCGTACGACATTTTCAAAGTCTGACTGCCTACCCACTAGGCCACTAAGACTTCCCCTTCAAGGGATACTGTGATAAATATTATTCAAGATTCATTTTATTAATGTGTTAAGTTTCTAAAGTGTGCATTGTAGCAGATGGGTTCGCTAAAAAAATGTGGCAAGGTAGAATTTTGAATTTGCTTTAAGTTTTTGTTTTACAGTTGATGCAGGAAACTGTTTTGCAAATTATTATAATAACTTTAGTAATTGTATTTAACCCATAGTTAGTTTTGAGGGACAGAAGAGGTTAATTTCTTTCCCAAGGATATCAGTTTTTCCATTAATATAACCAACAAACTGAAATTTCTGTGTACAACATATCTTAGGTCTCAACTTTAATTGCTAAGCCCAAGAGACCTCTTTTTTTTTTGTAATACCCACATCATAGAATATTATTTAACAATATAATTAGTTTCTTATATAACACAAATATCAAGTTATATTTATTTTTGGTTTTTTTTTTACCGTTTTTTATGACCAACTCTTCCAAAGACTGAGTAAAAAAAAATGTCTTTTTCAACTATTTTTTTTATTAAACGAGCAAAGTCAAATTATTTAAACAGTTAAATAGAAAATAGAACAATATACTCAATTTGTTTTTAAGCAAGACTGTTTAAAAAATGTCTAAAGAAATTTAACATTTTATACAAAAGAAAAAGTAGTTCAAAATACTTAAACTGTAACTAACTTTCCAACTATTAGTTTATTCATTACACCTTATGGGTTTGGCTTATAAAGGTAAATTTGTCTGTGGAGTTCTGTTATATATTCTTGCGATTAGTCACTCCAACCGTTAGCATGATAATTTCCCTTAAAATAAAAATGGAATATTCCAAATGTCCAATAAACAATTTTTTAAGGCTATCAGAAAAGATTTGGTGTCATTTGTAAGGAAAATAGCTAAGTTCTGATTGGATAAAAACACATTACATTAAAATTAGAAATACCAAAGCAGGTTTACCTTCTCTATTTAACTTTTTTTTTCTGAAAAATTAAAAAGCATTAATTATATTGTTATGAACACCCAGAGAATTATTTTAAATTTAGACAAACCAATTTAAATATTGAGAACGTAAAAAAATTACATTCTTTTTTTGTGCACGTAAAAACGGCCTTGTGCCTAACTTGGGTTAGTGCTTGTAAATATAAATATAAGTAAATATATTTTTATAAACATAAAGTAAATATAATACTTCTTTTTTACAAATCTGTGAATTTTTTTTTCCAGGTCCAGCTAATAAATAAGTTAATTTGATTATTGTTCTATGAAGGTAAAGATTGTGCCGGGGCGGGAAATACCCAAGTTAGTGTCTGGGGGCATGGTCAAACCACTAGGTTGATACACTCTTAGTTTTTGGCTAGACAGGCATCCATACATGCGGCTGCAGACCGCTTGTGAAATTTTAATTCCAATGAGGCTCTCCACTGAATTTTGTGTATTCAGTGGTTGAGCTGGCTAAACCTCTAGAAGTTGGTATGTTGTCACTTACACACACACAAGGTAGAGATGCCCTTACAAAGAGCTGGATTGTTTTATAGGAATGAAAGCAGATTCTATTCTATCCTCTGACCATTAGTCAGCATTTAAAAAAAAAAAAATTTTTTTTCCAGGTCCAGCTAATAAGTTAATTTGATCATTGTTATATAAAGGTAAATTGCACAGGGGTGGGAAATACCCAGGTTGGTAGCGCGGTTGTACCACTGAGTAGTAACGGTGGAGCATTGGTAAAAGCTTGGGTTCTGGAATCGTATTATGCGATTTCAAATCCCAGTCAAAACCATTACTTTCACTTTAGCAGCCTCAGTCAGTGGAGGCTCGTTAACTCGGGACAGCCTCTCATCTAGGTGAATAACACCGAATATAAAAAGCCCTGGTAAGAGCACGTAAAAATGGCCTCGTGACAAACTTGGTGGTTCTCACCAAGTAAATATAATATATATATATATATATTGTTTAAACGTATAGTTAGAGTGCTCAATATCAGTGATAGAGCATGTATATTAGTTACCGTAGACACAGAGTCAACGGCCTTCGGTTAATGTTAGTTTAAAGGTGGGCAGTCAGTAAGCAGGTGAGTGATGGTCTGCTCAGCAGCGCCATATAGGAAAACTGCGTCCTGTACAAAGAGAAACACAAATTAACAATAACGTACGGACCATGAAGGAACGTGCAAGAGAATGACCTTGGTATAAGGAAAGACCCCATCATAACAAATAAATACAAATAAAGCACTTTCGAGAATATCACTTGTGTGTGTAAGTATTGGCATAATAACCCATGCATGTTTAGCCGGCTCAACCACTGAACACAGAATTCAGTTGAGTGTTGAGTCCCATGGAAATTTGAACTTCACAAGCGGTCCCCAGCTGCATGTATAGATGCTTGTCTAACCAAAGTCTAAGCGTAGATCAACCTAGAGTTATACTAACCCATGCAGGTTTAGCCGGCGCAACCACTTAACATACACGATTCACTTGAGTGTTGAGACCAATTGGAATTTAAACTTCACAAGCGTTCCCCAGCCGCATGTATAGATGCTTGTCTAACCAAAGACTAAGGGTACATCAACGCAGTGGTTTAACCGCGCCCCCAGACAATTACCTGGGTATTTTTTTTCTGCCCCGGCACAAGATACAGTACCAGGTATACTTAAATGGTCACCCATCTAACTACAGACTAGGCCGACGTAGCTTAGCTTCGGTGATCTGACTGAAACCGGTGTCTCCCACGCCACTTGACCGTAGAATTTCACTTGGACACTCAACACATCTCCCTACAAATAATTCTCCAAGCCTAAGTACTATTCAACATCTACATAAAGTACAACTATAGGTTATTTCGGAATCCTTGGGATGAGGCTTGAAGATTTGAACGACTATTATTCGGACTGTTGTCCTCATCCTTATCATTGCTATATTCACAACATTTCGGCCGATTAATCCTTCGACCTTCTTCAGGTGATCGATCTCGGGAACCTTCTTGTCGTAATCAGGAATTACAGAATTTCGAACTCAACCCTTTATTTAAACTACAGGGGTAGCCTGCTTTCGTTCTGTTAACCATGCCTTCGATTGGAATTTTGTGATTACTTCCTTTGGGTGGGATTGAAACCTTAATCTTCAGCTGATGCACACTTTTGAAGTGTAGATACTCCAATGCCTTTATCCGTTGCACTATGCGTGTGAATATAGCAATGAAAAGGGTGAGGACAACAGTCCGAATAATATTTGTAAAACTATAGGATTTAAAAAAATGTTCTGTTTATTTCTAGTAGCTTACAGCAAAAGCAACGCAAACAAAGGCCAAGCTGATTAGAGGTTTCCCTGCGGAGATAAAGCTTGAGATGTGACAGGAGAATATTCTGGTGAACTGCACGAGCATTGAGATGCTGATCGAGTAGGGTTAGGGTTACGTTAAAGTGATGAACTATGCAACAAGCTACGTGCTCAATCTGCTCAAATTTTGAAGTATAAATTTCTTTCGTAGCTTTTCAATTTGTTTAAGTGTCAATAAAACCTGTTGATATATAGGGAATTTTTGTATCAACATCGGAAACTAAGGGCTTTTGTTACTCTCTGTCAAAATATCTACCAAATTTCTCTTATTTACTTGGTAGGGCACCAAACCGATTTTGGCACGAGGCCAATTTTACGAGCTCTATATACCTGGGCTTTTTACAGTGTTACCTTTACCTAAATGAGTTGCTCTCCTGAGTTAACAAACCCCATCTGCCTGAGACAGCTTAAGTTAATCTAGTCGTTTTGACTGGGATTTGAACTCGCGTAATACATTTCCAGGGCCCGAGCTTTTAGCAATGCTCCACTCTCATTCATGTTTATATATATATATATATCTATATATATATATATATAATGAAATATGTGTATTTGGGCAGCAATTCATCTCGTAAACAAGCCTGATTAAACATGATTGATGTGTTCAATCTGCTCTCTTTTAATATATAT
>JAUZSX010306870.1:0-12575 GCA_034780655.1 Idiosepius hallami | reverse complement strand
TATGGACTTTAAAAGTTTGGGTCTATTATTTTCCAAATTTTTATCACTAATTTAAATGGCGTCCATTTGGCACTGCTGTTTTCTCTCATCAACGTAAATTATGATATTATGAAAACAATATTGCTATTTAAGAAGTTTTAAATAAGTAGAAATTCTTTTTCAAAAATAAACAATATAATTTTTTTTATTATTTAAACAAGAACATAATTTAAAAAAATTCAAACAAGAAACAATTTTTTTAAAAAAGAAAATAATTTAAAATGTTTTTCTTTAACTTAAGCAACAACACGTGATTATTCTTTTAAAAATTAACTAAAATTAAAAATTGTTGTTGTGATGAAATGTCGAGTGATGAAAAAGCTCGGAGTGATGAGTTGTCGACGTGATGAGAAGTCTAGTGATATGGATAGACCGTGGGTGATGAATGAGAAGACCGTACACCATTTTTACATTCTAGTTTTTTTGTTTTTTTTTGCGACTCAACTTAATAAAATAGGCAAGAAGAGTCAGGACGAAAATGCACGTGGGTCAGTTTCAGTTCTATTTTGAAAAGACTGATGAAGACTATGATGACCACGAGGGTAAATTCAACCACGAGGAAGAAATGACAACACCAAAAATGACCACGTGGGTCAATTTACTTTTTGAGGGGATTGTTTTTAAAGTATGTTATTAATGTAAAGTTGTATGGAGTTAAGAATGAAAAGAAAATTTTGAAATATTATTCAAATTATTTTTTTCTATAGTTGTTAGATGACAATGGTTAGTGGGTCCCTAAATTAAATCTTTTATTTAATTTTAACTTTAAGTCTTTGGATCCTGCAGAACTGATGATATATCGGCTCCGAAGACAAGGCCCGTCGATATTTCAGCCTTAATATAGTCCTCTAACGGCTCTCTTTGGTTAGTTGGTCTTACTAAGTCATTATCCGTTATTTTTTTTACCAACAACAGTACAACAACACACCAAAAACAAAAGCATTTCATTTTTTTGTAAATTAAAACAAGTTTTAAAATGAAAGAGCGATGATTAAATTTTTTAAAAATGAAAAAAAATAATACAAATGATAGACAACGTAATTGTTGTGATATACGAATGAAAAGTTTTCTTAAGGAAAATTTCGTTACAAATTTAAGAGAGAGAACCGAATAGAATGGGTTTACCTAAAAATACGTGGTTCACTTATAACATTAAAATTACAATAACACCGAGCGAGCCTAATAATTTGTTTATTTTTAGGGGGAATTTTCGAGTGTGCTAAAAACGAATTTGACATTTAAACCCGTAACAAATTTTTCGTTTTTATCTGCTTTTTTCGAATTATTTTCTTATCGACGACACACGAGTAGGATACACGACACAACCATTAACAAATTCCTAAGCAAGCTTAAGCTACGATTTGTGCCAATCTGCATTAATAACGATAACAACTAACCCCACTTTTTTTTAAAAGCCCTTTCGTGACCCGAGAGGGTCGATATATCGGCCCATGTGACATATGACAAAAGAAGACATGCCAATAATTTGGCCCTACAGAAACAGCTCTATACTTAATTTTAATACCCCTTCTTTTTCAGTTTTTTTTAACCCTGATATTAATATCGGTTGCGAATGAATGAAAGACAATTAAAATCACCCCCTTTTTGGCTCTAATTTAAAACCCAGATCAATTCAATGGTTGAATAAAAATCCTTCACGAAAAAGCCAATTTTATTTGGTTCATATTCATAAATTGTTTTTTTAGTCTTAAAGTTTTAAAAAAAATATATCTACAATACTTTTCCTTTACGAAACTAAGAATGAAATTTGACAAAAATAAGTAGTAATCAGAATTAATGACATATTTAGGGATAACTTGCCAACATTCACACACACACACATCCAGACAAGAAATTGACCAGGAAGACCACCCGCCCTCCCACCACCCAGAACATTTCATTCCAGTCAGTTCCATCCACCCAGAGAGCCTGAAACCAATTACCCTGAACTGAAATCG
Organism: Idiosepius hallami; assembly: GCA_034780655.1. Classification (NCBI taxonomy): domain Eukaryota; kingdom Metazoa; phylum Mollusca; class Cephalopoda; family Idiosepiidae; genus Idiosepius; species Idiosepius hallami. The sequence goes on along the minus strand of JAUZSX010306870.1, from coordinate 10,578 downwards.
ATAAACATTTACGTTTGATATCACCAGGGAAACAAGAAGCAACGAGTGAATTCATTTGAATTTGAGAAATAATCAGAGAAAAAGAAGGGTGAGAAAGAAAGTTTATTTTTGGTGTTTAACGGCATATCAACCTCTTTAGGTCATTTTAATGCCAAGAACAATTACTTTTGATAAACGTTGTTTTAATACACAGTTTTTTTTATAACACAAGCTGCCTGCACTATTTAACCCATAGCTGGAGAGAAAATGGAAAAAAAAGCCCCCTCCCCCAAAATAAATAAATAAAAGGGTATATTGACCCTTTCGACTGACTTAGCAAAATTAGCAACTACTAGTCACCCAGGGCCGTGCTGGCTGCTAGAAGATCATAAGGCTAGAATATTCGTGTGTCTTCTTTTGCATTATGTTGTCAGGGCCGATATCAGCCTCTTAGGGTCCAAAGAATTAAAAAAAAAAAAATTTTTTTTTCTTAAAATGCAAAAATAAATTTGTTGTGTTGGGTTGTTTTTATTGATTAGAAAAATGAATCCATAAATCGAGTGCAACAACTAAGTGCGTGTGTGTGTATTTGATTTAAGTGTCAATACTAGTTGATGCTAGGGCTAAAATAAAGTGCTACTACTACCGTTGTTGATTGCTCACTCAGCTGTTTAGTGCTTCTTCTCCCTGTGAGCTCTCTCTGTTGTTGAAACAGAAAGCAGTTTTTTTCCTAACAAAAGTATTAAAAAAACTGTGGGTTGGTGTGTGTTTGTGTCTGTCTGTCACCCCACCCCCTATCACAGTCCGCCCTGGCAACAGAACAGTCAGATACAGTGTTAACTTCATTTTTTCTATTCATATTCAATTCAAGTCGACCAGGATTAAATTTTAATACCATTTAAATTTTGTTTTAACCCTTTAGATCCTAATAGGCCGATATATTGGCCCTAAAGACATGGCAAAAAAAGATGTACCAAGATTTTGATCCTAATAAGTTTCCCTAATATAACGGCTCTGAGTGACTACTTAGTAATATTGATAAGTTAGGGTCGAAAGGGTTAACTTTGATCGATCGACAAGCAAAAAGCACTCCACTCCACCCACCATTATTTAACCAAACCAAGTTAGGCACAAGGCTATTTTTTTAAAAAAATTAGTGTTTTTCCGTTACGAAAAGCACGAGTAGAAGTAACGACTACTACTATTAATGATAATAAATAAATATGTTATTGTGGTAGGTTGAGGAGTGATATTCAATTTGGTTGCACAATATTTAAGTGAAAAGTAAAGTGCAACAAGTACGGATGTACTAGACGAGACTAGACAAGAGATTTACAAGATGGTGTTGTTGGTGCCGTTAGCATCCAGTTCATTGCAGTAAAAGTTTTAGGGTTTTGAGATTGTAGAGGTACGCGTGTGCAGTCAGTAAGTACACTGACTGCAGTTGCAACGTATATAAAAGTAAAAGTGGGTAATAATCTAGTCCAGCGTTGTAACTTCGTAAATATCTTAAAACTAGTGTCGTAAACAACAAACACAGTGACCACCAAAATTATTATATATAGATTATAAAAAAATACACCATCATAAAATTTATCTTTCACTTGATAATTTTGATGAATTTACATGGTTTTTGTTAGATGTTAAAAGGGGAGTAGATCTTGGTTAAGTTCACTATTATTCACGACACTTAACTACTTTACAAAGCGAAACTAGAAGTAAAAGTGCTAGTAAAAAAAAAAATGCTTTGATCATACGAGATCATATCAAGCAAGGCAAGAGAAGTAGAAGCTCTCGAAAGCACGAAAATGGACACCAACCAACCAACCACAAAAAAATATCCGGTGTTTTTGTACTTAATTGAAAATGCAACCAACAATAATCACACCAACAAAAAATAACGAAAAAAGTTTTTTTTTTTGTTTTTTAATTTCTGTGTGCTGCTGCTAGGGTGGTGGTGGTAGTGGCTCCGGCGGTGCTTCTTGTTGCTTTGTGTTCTTTGCTTAAGCGATTGCTTTGTGCTCTTGGTACCTTACGGTCGGTGTGTGGTTGTTTGTCAGTGACTTGTTTGCAGGTGGTGTTAATTGTTGTTGTGCCTCCTGCCTGTTTTTGTGTTTGTGTGCGCATAAATGATGTAGGTTGTGTTGTTGCAGTTTAGTTGCAATAAAACGGAAAGAATATTACGAATATTTCCAATCTAAAATTGGACTGAATACCCTTGCGAAAGGTATAACCCCCCCCAATGGATTAAATAAAAAAAAATTGCATGATTAAAACAGAAAACTGTAGACAAAGAGGAACGTGATTTTTTTTTTTTTTTTTAAGTGGCTGTTCTCGGCATTAAATGACATAAAAAATTTGATACACCGAAAAACAAACCAATCTAAAAGTCTGACAATATTACGAATCATGGTTTGTGGTCAAGCAGCAGCAGCAGAGCGCAAGTGGTGTGTCTCGTGTGTGTCCACCTACTTGCTCGATGTTTTTGTAACGGTAAAGTTTAGTTTAGTTTCAGTTTCACTAAAAAGAGAACGTTGTCATGCGAAGTCTCGGGACAGAAGGTTGAGGGTTGGTTGGTGGCTGCTTGCTTTGCAGAGAGGGAGTGAAGGAAGCGGGCAGCTGCAGCCTGGCTGCCTCTACTGCTTCCAGTAAATGCACTGTAGCAGCACAGAGAGAGAGAGAGAGAGAGAGAGAGAAAGAGAGAGAATTTGAAATCTTAAATCTGGGAAGTGGACGTACGGACACTCACAGTCCACGCTTACTCTGGAAACATGAAAACAGCAACAACACAACAGGTGAAATAAGTTAATGAACAAACGAAACCAGTATTTGCTACGATTTTTTTTTTTTGCATTTGTGGCTAGGTTTGTGTCTCTCTCTCGCCTGCAGGGGAGACAGGTTTTTCGCTTTTATATATTAGATTGTCCCAAAAATAAACACACGATGATGCGAACCGAAACATTAATTTTTTCCTTTGATTATTCAAAAGAAATCAGGTTGAAATAATACTTTTTCACCAGATTCGAAAGCTTGCAGATCGATGACAGAAAGTCTTGAAAAAATGTTAGTATTTATTTATGGGGAATAATTTTGGTCGTTTTTGCTATTATTTGGCAAATGAAATTTCAATTTTATTTAATGTTTACGAACATTTAGGACAAGCTAAAAAGTAGTATTATTGGCGAGAGGAATCTTTAATTTATTTACTTTATTTTTACAAACTGCCGGTAAAACTGGTCAGTGATATCTGATCAGTAAGCGGTCACTCAACCCAGCTAGCCACAGCTTATGAATGAAATGATGGAAACTAGTTTATTTTTTTCGAAATTCTTGAGATGAGGAGGCACGATTATTTATACATTTGTTGCATAACGAAGAACGCATACTTTCTATCTAAAAAGTAAGGGAGAGGAGGCGCTCTCTGACCGAACAGAAGCAAAGCACTTGAAATAGGACAAAAGAAAGCGATAAACTGGCCGAAACGTAGTGAATTTAACAGATTCAAAGAGGACACAGTAGTGCAGTTGCAGTCCACAAAATAAATATACAAAATCATTTGTAAAAAAAATAACAGAACAGGGCAACAATAGCATTGGAGTCGGAGTATGTGATGATGATACGACTGGATTGACTCCTTGTAAGCACACATATGAATCTGGTATAAATAATATTAACCATCTTTAAATATACACGGTATTCGAAAAGTTGCTGTCAATGCAATGCTTGATGTGGTAGGTGCTCTGCTGAGAACACCAATGGAGGACATATCCAGTATTTCCATTAAACAATAAAGCCTTTGTATAGGCAAAAATTGTGGGGCTTTTGCAGAACAAGCAAATGGAGAAATTCGGCCGAACCCTAAACCATCAAATTGCTGTCTTACAACCGATGCAAAGTCCCCGAGCAAAAAAATAAAAAATATATATTTCTCCATTTGCTTGTTCTGCAAAAACGCTAAACATGTATTATTGTCTAAATGTTTTATAAAAAAACCTTACTGTTTTAGTTTATCTAAATTTCTACACCCATCCACAATGTCAACAGTAATTTTTTTATTAATGACATTCATTATTGCGTTTAAACGTTGAAAGAGGGTGGGAGTAAAAAATAGAATAAAATATTAGTAAAATAATAAATTATTTCTTTTAAGGAAGAGTGGGTTGTTTGTTCCCGAACCCCCTAACCCTAAAGGGCCAATATATCGGCCTTGGCAACATAAGGCAAAAAGAAGACACACCAATATTTTGGTTTTAATATGTTTCCTCTAATATAACGACTCTGAGTGACTAATTGGTAATTTTGATAATTCGAATTCAAAGGATTGAAAAAAAAAATACTTAATTGAACAATACAATTGGGAAGAAGGAGAAGAAGAAGCATTAACTAAAACAAACAAAACCATACTTACATTTGTCTAATTCTTTTGGCGGTACCATAAGAGTCTTTGGCAGGAAAGGGGGATCACGTCGCAAAAACGGCACGGTAAGAGGAGGAGAAGATCCGAAAATTGAAGGAGGATAGTAATAATAATAATAATAGGCATTATTCGACGCGAAATAGGGATTTTCTTCTTTTAGCGCGGCGGCGGCAGCAGCAACCCGAGTACTACTACCACGGCGACGACGATGATGAGGCTGGTGGGCCGACATCGACCACGAAGTAGTGGACGTTGTAGCAGTGGATGAGGGTGAAAATGTATAAGCAAAGGGCCCATAGTTTGCATAGTTGTAAAAGTTTTCCGATTGTTTGTTCTCCTTGGGCAGGTTATCGTGGTAATAAACCGAAAATGAAAAGTCCGTGTCAGTAAGATCTATATAGACACAATGGTCGATACACTGGTGCTGCTGGTCAGCGTCGAAAACTTCTTGGTCGTAATCATTCAGTTCCTCCAGACTAGTAGTAGCGGTCAAGGGAGGAGAAATATCCGAATCAGAATCCTGGTCGGTAATCGAGGATGATATGGAGGAAGAAGAGTCCAGCTGCTCCGGACTTTCCGTACCAGCAGCTCTGCTGCTGCGCCTTCTCTTACCAACAGAGTAGCGACGCGAACAACCGTTATTATAATCGAAGTTGCTATAAAAGTAATTCGCCGAAGCCCATTCGTCGTAAAGGCATCCCATGCAGAAAGTTTGCTGTTGCTGCTGCTGAACCAAAGGGCTGCCTGTTGTAAAATTTGCTAATTTACGAAGCTCTTTGAATTTTATCATCGCCCGCCGCTTGCCCCGGCCACTGGGACACAATCCAGCACCAGCAGCGCCATTGTGGTACAAAGATGAAATAACGCCATCCCATTCGTAGTTAATATCCGAACCAGAAGATACAGACGAGGTCTCAGATTCGGTAGCATCCAGCTCTGATCTATTATCAGGGTTTTTCGATAAATCATTGCATATGACCTGAACATTATTGCCCCGCTGCTGCTGTTCTTTAATACGCTGAAAGTGGCGCAGTGACTGCCTGGGAGAGGTCGTCGTCGCAGTCACCTTATTATGCCCTGCTGGTTGATAAGAGACGTTGTTTAGAGTAGAGTTGAACAATTTCCGGCCGGAAAAATCCACGTTGCTTACGAGGTTTCGACCAGTGGTTGTGTCCTTCTGATGGACCTTCTCGATATCCGAAAGAAAGGCATGGAGGTTTTTCTTGTCTTTTCGACGTCGCCAGTCTGGGTTTTTATGAGAAGGCACCAAGGGGCCGGCCGGGTGATGGCCAGGATGTGGTACTACTGGCGCCACTGGCCCGCGATCATGAGAGGGAGGAAGAAAAGCCTTTGTGTTTGCTGTTGTAGTCCCATTAGACTTATCTTTCCCTTTGTTTTTTAACCGGATTGCAGCATCTACACTATCTTTCAGGCAAATAACAATTGGGCTCTTCGATTTAACCTGATGTTGCTGTTTGCGTTTAGATCGCCCTCCATTGTTATGGCTATTATTATTTCTATGTCCATCATCGCAGCCACCGGGCTTTTTCGAACGTTCTTTATGGCAATCAAAACAAGACAGATCCCCTCTGGTCCTTTCAGTGAATTTTTCTTCGCTTATAAGTTCAACAGAGGCACTTCCCAACTCGTGCTTTTTAACCATAGTTGTTGTGGGATAGTTTTTACCCATTATCACTACTCGCTAAGAAAGAAGCAAGTAGGGTTGTTGTTGCTAGTTGTTAAATATAAAATACAAAATATGAACGTTCTTTTCTTTTTCTTTTTTTTTTAAATGAAGTAGGCTTAGAGAGAAGCCTCAAACCTATCTCTTCCCTTGCGGGGAAAGAAAAGAGACTAAAAAAGTGTCAGTCTAGTTCACGCATCCATTCATTTCACTTTTTAAGTTATAAAAAAGATCATCACGTGTATATTTTTTCTCATTTAAAAATCCAGTAAAAATATTAAGGCAATAAATCCAATCAGAAAGGATTAAAAAAAATTTTTTTTGGCTCATATCAACAATATTAAAACAAAATTTTTGCAGAAAATTTCGATTTTCCCTGACAATAAAAATGCCCATTTACTGAAAAAAAAAAACCCAAAAAAACACACACAAAGAAAAAAAAAATCGCACGCGCTCGCAAACCAACGAAATACAGGAACGAACAAATATGGACCTTAAACAAGTAGTAGAAAAATGTAAAAATGTATTGGAAGATTAAAAAAAAAGCGAATATATAAATATATATGTATATATATATATTTATATAAACATATATATAAAATTATATATAAATTAAGGCTTCTTCCCTGAGTCAATTAGTGTTGTTGTTGAGAGCAGCAGAGTTGTGTGTGAAAGAAAGAGACCTATCCACGAGAGATCTTAAATAGAAAAGAGTGAATTCAACAAAGGGATGAGGGAAGGAAGGGAGTGAGTGGAAGTCACTCAATCGCCGGATGGAAGAAGAAGGGAACTAAGGAAAATAGGAAAACACACATGCACACATATATATCTATAAAAAGGTAGCCAGCTTAAAAACACCACGTGTTAATAAAGAATTTCCTCCTTCTAACTATGAACCAATTGGCCGTCAGTACAATAATGAAAACGGAAGGAGGGGACCGACCTTTATTTTTCTCTAAAAAATATCCATTTACTCGCCGTCGACAAATACTACAACTTAGTAGTTTTAGTTTAGATAACAAAAATACCCAGAAGATTTACAGTAAAATAGAAGAAGGAAGCCAGAGCCCTGAATGATGCAATTTTTTTAAAAAAAATTATTATTCTAGCAAGTAACAATTATTCTAGCAATTCTAGCCGATTGAACATGATAACAGAGAAATTAGAAAATTTGAAAGAAAGATAATAGAGGAAGAAAAAATAGTGTCAAAGTAAAGAAAAAAAAAAGTATTAATCGCGTTAACATTCGGAAAAATAAGAGAGAAAAAAAAACAAAAAAACAGAAATATCAGAAACAAAAAATCAGCCCTTCTTTTCCCTCCTGGGTCGATTGAAATTGTTGAGGAAGATTATGGCGGTTTAACACTACCGTGGAGGCTGTTAGTGTTCGTGTTCCCGTAAAAAATATTCCCGGGTAGCGCGTGTTGTAAGAAATTGGGAATAATAATAAGAATAATCCGAAGAATGCACAATATAAGTGGACATGTAGAGCATCGTCACTGGCACTACTAGCAGAGCGGCGACTAGAGCTATGTATGACGACAAGGACATTAGTCTTAAGAAAAGAAAAGCAGTCTTTTAAATAATAATACTGTTGTGGTTTTGGTTGAGCTTTCACTATCATGGCTTCTTGCTTTGGTTTGATTTACTTCTTGCTTGCTTTTTTGGGTGCCTATTTCTCCTGTATTTTTTTGGTCTCCGGTTTTTTGTCGGATAGGGTTCTCATCCGCATAAATCGGAGAACTGAAGAGGAGGAAGAAGAGACCTAGATTATAGAAGAATAAGAAGAGCAGCTTCATCGCAAAGCACAGAGAGCGGCCTTCAGCAAAAGAGCACCTTTCTGTCCGCCAAGAAGGTCTAAAAGTTTTACGACATGGAAAAACTAACCTAGAACCTTACCTACACTCTTCCTCGCTAGCAGAGAAGTGAAGTGTAGGTAGGTAAAACTGTAGCTAAAGTGAGGGCGCAATTTTCTGCTAGCAATAGTAGCAACAACACAGCAAAATCACAACAACAGACAGCCAACCCTTTCTTTCTCTCTACACATAAAAATGAAACACTAGAGAGAGAGAGAGAGAGCTTGCTTTGCTCTCAGGTGGGCGATATAGTCTTCCGTAGTCTACATTTCCTCTACTGAACAGCAGAGCAGTAATAATAATATTAATAATGCACTCACTCCCAGCAATCACAGACTTTTACAAATCTATTATTTTTATTTTATACTTAAATTGTGTAGGAAAAATAAGTGTTTGTGTAGTTGTATGCGATAAGTAAAAAGTACTACTACTATCGAACTCTCCTAACAATGGTAGGACATATCGGAGGTATAAAAAAAAGCGCTATTCTCTTTCTATGCGAAAAACAATAAAACTACTATATTTTTTCCTTCTTTTGACGGACCTTCCTTATTATTTTTTCTTCCTTTTTTTTCTGTGTTAGTAGTGGTGGTGCCAGGCCTGCTTACAATGTTTACCATGTGAAGATAAACTGCTACTACTACCTGTATTTATTGGGTGACATCATTTTTGATGATGCTACCAAGCCCACGTGATATACCAGCAAAATGAATGCATCTATTGGTTGAAGGCCCCCAACTCCCGTGTCATTATTAGAGCCTCCTCGGCATTACCCTACTCGCATATATTATATACTCGAACAAACCAACACTTAAATTCATATGAAACAATCAATATATGCACAAATAGGGTACACACAGCAACAGACACGGCAAAGGGATAGGCTAGTAGTAATAATAATACACTTAACAATACGTTAACTTTAGGGATGGTAGTTAAAAAAAATGAATTGATTATTAGCAATGGAAAGAGCAAATAATAGCCTTTAAAAATATTCAGTTCAAAGATTGTTTATTGTTTTATCAAACTTACTAACAAATATCAGAATTTGTTGAAAACGAAATGAAATTAACATTTTGATAACCTTTAAAAAAATGAATTAGAACAACTCGAATAAGTTGTTCTTAAGTCATTTATGTCTTCCTTGTTAATCCTTTGAACCCCGACTTGACAAAATTACCAAGTAGTCATTCAGAGCAGTTATATCATCCTCTTAGGGTCCAATGGGTTTCACTGCACTCACTACTGTGGTTTTGATTTTATTTTGCTTCTAGAGATATTAATTGAGTAAATAAAAATAATTCTACAAAAATAATCCTTGAACATAAAAACAAAAACGTTCCTGTTCACTCACTCACTACACTACGGGTATAGAAATTAAAACAAAACATTGAGTCAATTTTTACCAATAAAAAGTTTTAATTATTAACAGTCACAGCTTTATCATAATCCTTTGGATCATAACTTATCAAAATTACCAAGTAGTCACCCAGAAATGTTATATTAGTGTAGGGTCAAAATTGGTGTTTCCTTTTTTCCCTTATGCCATAAGGGCCGATATATCGGTCCTTTAGGGTTTAAAGGAAATCTGGACTGGAAATTCCCTCCATTATCATACAGACATTGAACTTCACAACAACTTTTTGAACACACTGTATAAATACCCATCCACCACCCTTGCTTCAAAATTCATCCTAGAAAAAGACTTACTTTAAATCCCACACAAAAGCTTCAGTAAAAAAAAAAAAGAAAAGAAGGAAGGGCTCTCTTTGTGCTAAAAGCTAAAAAACTCTTTTAGAGACCCGGCCCTCCTGCATGTTAAAATTAGAAACACACCAAAGAAAAGGAAACGAGGAAGGAATAAAAAAGAGAAAAGGCAATAAGTTTATTAATCAGAAGAGAATAGAAGAACTAATCAAGAAGAACTTCAAACCCTAAAGAACTGATATATCGGCCCTGGTGACATATAGAAAAAGAAGACACAATCATATTTCAACTTCCACCTTTGGATCCTGACTTGGCAATATTACGAAATAGTCACTCAGAGCCATTCTATTAAAGAACAATATTAGGGTTGAAATGTCAGTATGGCTATTTTTGCCTTCGATTATTAAGGCCAATATATCGGCCCATTAGTGTCGAAAGGATTAGATATAACTTAAGCTATTTTCCACCATTACACCCAGTAGTGGGTGGGGCAGCAAATTTATTTATTTGCTGTTTCCGTAGCATACTTGTTTTTATGAGAAAGAATCACTAACCCTATGCTCAACCCCTAACTTGAGGACCTTGTGTGGGATTTTGAAATCAGTGTTGCCCTTCACCTAGAAGAGTTGCTCTCCCAAGTTAACGAGCCCCATCTGCCCGAGGTGGGTAAAGGTAGATGCAATGGTTTTGACTGAGATTTGAACTTGTCTAATATAAGTCCATAGTCCGAGCTTTTACCAATGCTCCACCTAGCCGCCTTTAATAAGCTATTTGGCAGAGGAAAATTCAATTTCATTAATATATTATATTTAATCGGGGAGCACCAACCCCAGTTTGGCACAAGGCCATTTTTACGTACTCTTACCCGGGCTTTTTACATTTGGTGTTACCCTTCACCTAGATGAGCTGCTCTCCCGAGTTAATGAGCCCCATCT
>JAUZSX010306860.1:0-12575 GCA_034780655.1 Idiosepius hallami | reverse complement strand
ACACCTCGCATTATATATATATATATATATATATATAGTAGCTTGGGTTTCTGCTCAACCAAGTAAATATATTATCTAGTTAAAGAGCAATACTGATTTAAAAACCCCAGGGATTTAATGAGCATGTAAAAATGGTCTTGTGCCTGACTTGGGTTGGTGCATTGATGATGGAGCATAATTTTTGAATTACTAAAGATCTGTGAAGCCAAGGAGCCTTGTGACCCCTAAGGAGCTTGCGAAAAACCCAAAAGAAAAAAAAAAAAGAAAAATTGCCCTCCCCACCTAAAAAAAAAACAAAAAACAACTTGATTCCTTTCTTTCCATAACCATTTGTGTCAGAAACAAACAAAAAAAATCTTATATTTTTAAAATGTCAACCTGTCAACAAAAGAAGTTTTGTCCTAATTAAGTAAGTAAAGTATGTAAAATATTTGCATATTTGGTTGTTTAAATTTACTTTGTTTATATTTACTTTGTTGACCCCAATTAGACACATGGCCATTTTTAGTTGCTCATTAGATCCCTAGGGTTTAAAATAAGTGCTGCTGTCCTTCACCTAGATGAGGATATTATATTTACTTGGTGAGTATCAACCCCAATTAGACACATGGCCATTTTTAGTTGCTCATTAGATCCCTTGGGTTTTAATATAAGTGCTGCTGTCCTTCACCTAGATGGGGATATTTACTTAGTGAGTGCCAACCCAAGTTTGGCACAAGACCATTTTAGTTGCTCATTAGATCCCTGGGGTTTTAATATAAGTGCTGCCCTTCACCTAGATGAGGATATTACATTTACTTAGTGAGTACCAACACAAGTTCGGCACAAGACCATTTTAGTTGCTCAATAGATCCCTGGTTTTAATGTAAGTGCTGCCTGCCCTTCACCTAGATGAGGATATTATATTTACTTGGTGAGTACTAACCCAAGTTTGGCACAAGGCCATTTTTAGTTGCTCATTAGATCCCTGGGGTTTTAAAATAAATGTTGCCCTTCATTATATTTACTTGGTGAGTACTAACCCAAGTTTGGCACAAGACCATTTTTAGTTGCTCATTAGATCCCTGGGGTTTTAAAATAAATGCTGTCCTTCACCTAGATGAGGATATCCTGTTTACTTGGTGAGTACCAACCCAAGTTTGGCACAAAGCCATTTTTACATGCTCTTACCCGAGCTTTTTATATTCGGTGTTACCCTTCACTTAGATGAGCTGCTCTCCCAAGTTAACGAGCCCTATCTGCCCAAGAAGACAGCTAAAGGTGAATGCGATGGTTTTGACTGGGGTTTGAACTTGTGTAATACGATTCCAGAAACCAAGCTTTTACCAATGAATGCTCCACGCTCCAGTAGTGCTCTCCCCAGTCTCCACTCCACCACCACCGTTTGGTGCCCAAGGTGAGGATATACTTACTTGGTTGAGTACCAACCTAAGTTAGGTATAAGGCCTTCGTCTATAATGATTTAGCTTTAGAATTGTAGTACGCAATGTAGTATGCCGTAAAAAACAAAGATGGCAAGAACAACACAAAAAAAACAGTAAAAAACAAGTTGTTCTTCTTATGTGAATTAAAAACTAAATAAAAATTTAAAAAAAAGGTTAGATTAAGATTCGAAATTTGTCGAATATATTTCGTAAATAGAGTAGCAAAAGTTTCCTCACTTATAACGATCAGAAAGAGTTATATTTATTTCTTTTAATAGAAATAAATGAACGAAATAATTTCTTTTAAATAAAATTTATATTCCGACCATTTTAATAATATAAACAAAAAACAGCGTGGTGGCGGTGATAAAATCATAACAGTACTCTGTTAAAAATGTACCGAGTTATACTGATACCAGCATTACTTTATTTGTTAAAATAAAAACAATATTTATGCAATGTATTGCAAGATCTCAGTTGAACATTGAATAAGAATTGTTTTTTTAATTACTTAAGTAATAAAAAAATATCTAAAGAAATTAAAAAGAAAAATCCTGACAATCTGGCCCGGATTTATTTTTCGAGGAGAACTTTATTGTGAAGTTGGCGCATGCGCATTAGGATCTATTTAACATGTGCGTAATTTGGTATAAACTTTGGAGACGAAAGCAATTCGTTTCGTCGCTTATTTCTCTGGATTACCACAAAACTGGACTTGCTTATTTCAGACGTCATTTATTTGTTAGACAAAAAAAGATGGAGTGGTCTACAAGCGACGCAGACACCAGTTTTTCTTCCTCGTTGAACCCAACTTCATCGAAAGAAGACTATTTTTCTAATTCGCTCGCTTCTTCGACGACTACGAGTGAGTTGGACTTTACTATTCATATCGCAGACACTACGACGACTCCAATGTCGTCTTCGCTATCGGCAGTGGAGTCTTCATTTTCCCCTGTTATTGCACCTTTTCCAGAAGACAGTCTGAATTTCCGAACGAAGAGTAGTATCCTTCCAGCTTCCCTCCTGCTGGCAGTCACCAAAAAAGTCCGAGACGGGATAGTTTCCACCGACGATTTAAAAAAAACTAGTCTTCCCGTTAGCCCACGTGATACAAATACAGAAAACAACATTAACTCTAGCAACAACGGCCAGGCGGTTACTTGTACAAATATAAACACCGACTACTCACCGATTTTAAGCCCTCTGTGTTCAAATAATGTGGCTAACACTTCCAACGCTGATTACTCCCCTCTGTCGCCGTTTGCCATAAAGGCTGTCGCTGAACAAACTATAAATGATGTCGATGAGAAAGACATCAGCGCCAGCTCGGAGACCTCCATCTGCACGATTTACAGCGACGACGAGACCAGAAAGAAGCTGAAAGCAGAGAGACCCACCAGGCAGGTCCCCAACTATTTCATATCTATTCAGTTTTCAGACCCTGAGATCTATCGCAGCCTGAAAGAGGTGCATCGATCCGTGATGAAAAAAAATGGCAATTACTCTCTCGCAATGGTTCCCCTACACAGCCTGCACATGACCCTGGCTGTCATGCGATTGGACAAGGAGGAGGACATGGTGCGGGCTAAGGCAGCCCTGGACCGTTGCGGCGATGAGCTTCGGCCGAAATACGCTGAAAAATTGTTGGAGCTTCCCCTGCAAGGACTGGGGAACTTTCGCAACTCTGTCGTCTTTGCCAAGGTCCATCCTGGAGAGCACATTGCCTGTCTGGAAGAAATTGCCGCTGTGGTACAGAAAAAGTTTTGCGAAGCGGGGCTGGTTGATGAAAACCCCAACTTCACTCCCCACGTAACCGTCCTGAAGCTTTCCCGGGTCGGCAAGAAGTTGATCAAAAAGACTGGGTTGAAAAAGATCTACCCGGATATCTATGAGGATTTTGTCGACACCTACTTTGGTACGCAGAAAGTCCACAGCTTGCAGCTTTGTTCTATGCTCAAGGCAAAGGACATCTCTGGCTATTATCACATTGACCATAAGATAGATTTTGGCACAGAGATGCTTCCAGATAATAATAATAATAACAATGGCCCTAAGATAGCAGCTCTTGAAGAAGGGATCGAAGAAAGTTCCATTGCTCAAATTGTAGATCAAAACCCGTTAGAAAACTACACTGCTCAAATTGTAGATCAAAACCCATCAGAAACCTCTACTGTTCAAATTGTAGATCAAAATGCATCAGAAACCTCTACTGCTCAAATTGTGGATCAAAATGCATCAGAAACCTCTACTACTCAAATTGTAGATCAAAACCCATCAGAAACCTCTACTGCTCAAATTGTAGATCAAAACCCATCAGAAACCTCTACTGCTCAGATTGTAGATGAAAACCCGTCAGAAAATCCTGAGAATTCTGCAGATATTAAAATTCCAAAAATGACAAGCTCCGTTTCGATCCTGAAACAAATAGAACGAGAATTGAAGTACGGTACTTGTCCTGATTCTCCGTTCCCTTATAAATCGGAAATGTTTATCCATATACCGAACCAAGAAAACAACCTTCCTTCTCCTGCACTCTCTGATTCGCCAGAAGCAGCAGTAGCAGGGAATTCGAATTTGAAGATACGCACTTTGGCTTTTCAGAATGAAAAGCATAACGATGTCGACTTGATGTCAGGAAATCCAACAGAGCACGGGCCTGCCTGCGAACGATTTGCATTTGCTGATTGCACTCCTGAGTCCTTTCTGGAACGTGCAGAGGAAAAAATATTCAGCAGTGAACTGGCTGCTCTCAGAAGTACTCCGAAAGAGCCTCCACTACAGAAAGTAGACGCTGCTGATTTATTGTGCAAAGAAAGTGTTTCAAATTTAATTGACAGCCAAGGCACAGACGTTGTTTCAGCTGAGGGAGCTGCCTTCAAAAACTCTGATGTTGATATCGAAACAAAAACCTCCCCAAAAGAGCCCTCCCTCGAAAAAGTATATGCAACTGATTTATTGTGTAAAGAAGCAAGAAATATTTCAAGTATAGTTGTCAGCCAAGGTGCAGATGTTGTTTCAGCTGAGGGAGCTGCCTTCAAAAACTTTAATGTTGATATCGAAATTAAAAGCCCTCCAAAAGAGCAAAAAGTTTACCCCACTGATTTCTTGTGTAAAGAATCAAATATTTCAAATATGGTTGTCAGCCAAGGCGCAGATGTTGTTCCAACTGACGAAGGTGTCTTCAAGAACTTTAATGTCGACAACAAATCAAAGCCTAACTCCTCAGGAGAATGTTTCCTGAGTAAATCAACAACCGATAGTTTAGATAACTCAACCATTGGAACCCTGGCCAAAATTCAAGATTGTACCTTGAAAAGCGATGCTGGTGTATCGGATGTTTCTGGAATGGAACCGACTGATGAAGCCAGGGAGAACCAGGTTTCCTCTGCAACATCATGTGTCATGGTCAGTGACTTTGAATTTGCCGAAGAAGCCACTGAGAGTATGGTACCTTGTAACCCATCTGGGGATGGCGATGTTTGTGACAAAGACACGGAAACAGTTACAAGTGAAACTGTCGATCGGCTGAACATCGTCTCGCCTGTTTTAAAGAAACGAAGAAAAAAGATGGGAAAATGTAGTGTGATGTAGTCTTTTTTTCCTATTTATTTATTTATTATGGGGCGGTTAGTGGCTCAGTGGATAGGCAATTGGACTTTGGAACCGTAGTATGCGGGTTCGAATCCAAGTTGTTCCGTTTACGTTGATATGTCGACTAATATGTTTGTTTATTTTATTTAACTTTCTGTTTTATGTCAGGTCAGCAACTTTTGAAAGAATAAATCTTTTCTTCCTATTTATTTATTATGGGGCGGTTGACGTGGCCCAGTGGATAAGTAATCAGACTTCGGAACCCTAGTATGCGGGTTCGAATCCAAGTTGTTCTGTCTATGTTGGTATGTCGACTAATTTCTTTATCTATTATCTATTTGTTTATTTTATTTAACTTTCTGTTTTATGTCAGGGGTCAGCAACTTTTGAGAGACTGAGAGCCAAATAGCTTTATATGAGAGTAAATGAAAATTAAAGAAAGACTTTATTCATAGAAGTGGGCAAGTCCATTTGGCCTAATGTAGAGGCAGGTGAGGAAATGTAGTGCGATTTAGTTTTTTTTTTTTTCCTATTTATTTATGGAGCGGTCGATGTGGCCCAGTGGATAGGCAATCAGACTTCGGAACCATAGTACGCAGGTTCAAATCCAAGTTGTTCCATCTACATTGACATGTCTACTAATACCCTTGAGAAAGGTATCTTTTACTATATTTCTATTATGGCAGTCGACTAGCCCAGTGGATAGGCAATCGGACTTTGGAACTGTAGTTCGCAGGTTCAAAGCCAAGTTGTTCCATCTACATTGACATATCGACTAATACCATTGGGAAAGGTATCTTTTACTATATTTCTTTTAGGGTGGTGGACGTGGCACAGTGGATAGGCAATCAGATTTCAGAACTGTAGTACGCGGGTTTGAACTTTTGTTCTGTCTACATTGACATGTCGACTAATACGCTTGGGAAAGGTATGAATCCCCATCTTCCCTCCAGCTATGGATTAAATAGTAAAACTTGTGTTATCAAAAAAAAACAAAAAAACTGTTTATAAATAACGTTTATCACAAGTAATTGTTCTCGGCATTAAAATGAAAAAGTTGATATGCCAGTAAACACGAAAACAAAAAAAATTTATTTATCTAGTTGTTTTTTAAACTTTCTGTTTTGTCAGGGGTCAGCAACTTTTGAGAGAATGAGAGCCAAGTAGCTTTATATGAGAGTAAATGAAAATTGAAGAAAGACTTTATTTATAGAAGTGGGTAAGTCCATTTGGCCCAATGGATAGGCAGTCAAACTTCGGAATCATAGTATGCAAGTTCAAATACCAGTTCTATTTGCGTTCATAATTGGAATTAATACCCTTGGGAAAGGTATGAATCCACACATTTTCTCCTGCTATGGGTTAAATAGCAAACATTGTGTTAATTAAAAAAACCCAAAAAACTGTGTGTATACAATGATCGTTCTTGGAATTAAATGACCTAAAAAGGTTGATATGCCATAAAACACAAACAAACTTGTGTAAGTTGCAAAATTATTTTTCTACATAAGATCCACCTAACTCAATACAAGGGTAAATCAAAAAGTTCTGAAACAAATTGAAGAAAAACTTTAATTTTGGAAGCTGCAAAATTATTTTTCTACATAAAATCTGCCTAACTTAAAATTATTTTTTTACATAATTTTAAGTTAGGTGGATCTTATTTTTCTACATAAGATCCACCTAACTCAATACACTTCTGCGAAGCGATGTTTCCTTTGAGAAATTCCTTCTTGATAAAATTTGTTGGTCTATTTTCATTCAGTTTATGTTTGTCTTTTGTATTAGAACTTTTTGTTTTTACCCTCAAATGATTTAATTATATTCAAATAAATACCACTTATTTTATTATTTTAATAACAAATAGAAATAAAAATGAACATATTTAACAAAAAAGGTCCTAATTTTACTGCAGTAATTTAAAAAAGTACTGTCAAGTTGCGTTGGAGACACCAGTTCCCAGAAGCACTACAAGACCAAACACCCACTTCACCAAATAATAAAAAAGAATTTGATAAAAATTAGTTACTGCTGTACAAAAAATATGGAAGAAATAATTTCATCACATAATAGAAAGATAATTAATAAACAGAAGAATATTCCAAACACCAAAGAATGCCCATGTAATGATTGGTCAATGTGTCCCCTGAAATGTGGTATACTTAGCCAAATTACATCCAGAAAAACAGGCAATCTTTTATATTTGTCCGGATCAACATTCCAATATGGTGTATAATGTTAGAAGGGAAATGTTTTTGACTACACCATCATGTTTTGGTTTATATAAAAAGCGATACGATGAAAGCAAAATTTATTTCAGACATTTTTAATGCTGTGAACTTATTTTATTTGTTTAATTTGGATTGTTTTGGGGGTGCTTAACAAGTAAAAAAAACGTTAAAAAAAACAACCAACTAACCAACCAACCAACCACTCACAAAAAAATAATTAAAAATAAAAAGCTATAAACAATCCAAATTAAACAAATAAAATCAGTTCACAGCATTAAATGACCCAATGAGAGTTGATATGCTGGTTAAATAAACCAACCAACCAATCCAAATTAAACAAATAAAATCAGTTCACAGCATTAAATGACCCAATGAGAGTTGATATGCTGCTTAAATAAACCAACCAACCAACCAACCAACCAACCAAGCCTGAACTGGTGATGAAAGGTCTTCCTGCTCAATAACAACAACACCAATAACAAAAAAAAACAAACAATTATATAATTTGTAACTTTTAAGCGAAAAAAAAAGAAATAAATTATTTTTTAATTAAAAATGAGTTTTTATCAGTTATTTTTACAAGAGATTAAAAATTACCCAAATAATTAATTGTTAGGATTAATTCCTAACAATTAATTAATGTTTCTACACTACGTATCGGCCAAGTGTCCCTCAGACTGTCTTCAGGTGTTTCAACGGTAACCTTAACCAGAGAGAACTGATATCACAGCCATGGCAACCTAAGGCAAAAGAAGACACACACACGCGCCGATATTTCGGCCTTAAACTTTGGACACTGACTTAAAAATAATTACCAACTAGTTACTCAAAACCTTTCAATTAAAGGGAAATATAAGGCTTTCAATGTCGGTATGCCTATTTTTGCCTAAAGTTACAAAAGCCGATCTACCGGCCCTTTAGGGTCGAAAGGGTTAAGAAACAAACCTCGTACAAAATCCCTACTTAATAAAACATTCACGATTATAAAAGTTAAAAAGTTAGGAAAATTAGAATTTTAATTAAAAAACAAACCTCGTACAAAATCCTCATTTAATAAAATATTCACGATTACAAATGTAACAAAGTCAGAAATTAAACTTCAATTTGACGTTAATAAGATTGTGGATTACATGATCTGGAATTTAAATGATTAACAAAACACCAGCTGTTGGTTTCATAATTTATAAAAACTAATCATTAGACTTTAAATTAACTTAAATTTACCCTTCACTAAATTTAGCCCCAAGGGTCCCCGTGGGTGGGGGGGCATCGAATCTTAGTAAAAATGAACAAACGGGGTTGTCTTACTCTCTAAGTAGTCTTAGATGGGGGACCATTTAAGAAGACGGGGTACTGTATTGATACGTTCAAGTTGCATTGGAGACACTGGTTTGTGTCAGATGATAGAAATTAAGCAACGTTGAGCATGGTCAGTTGTGAGATGGGTGACCATTTAAGAACGCCACGTACTGTATTGACACAGCAAAGCCAAACAATATTTCTAGTTCTTTATAATCTTTAGTTTCCTTTCTTTCTTTTTTCTTCATTAAAAAAATCCAATTAATTATTCATTTTTAGAATCTTAATTAAATAAAACTAACGTCGCAACTAACTGCCACTTGATAAAACATCCACGATTACAAAAGTAAAAAAGCCAGGAAAAATACATCGACTTTGTGTAAATAAGTTTGATGCTTACTTGATCTGAATTTTAAATGATTAACGAAGTACCAGCTGTTAGTTGGTTCCATAATTTATAAAAACTAATCGTTTGACTTAAAAACCACTTTTGATGCTGAACGACGTTGAAAGGTGAGCAGTTTTAATATTTGATCTTTCTTATATGAATTTCTATTTTAGATTCGACATTGGAAGGAATTTTGTTTTTCATTCTAATTTGTTGGCCAAAAGTTAGGGGGCAGTGATACACAAATCATTCAATCATTCGTTATTAAGGAAGCTGTGTACAGTACTAAAGCACGTTCTTTGGAAGCGTTGAAAGAAAGAATAACCAACGCTTTTCATTCAATTACTCCAGAGCTTTGTCACAAAGTGTGTTCATCGATGGAGAACAGAGTTTTGAAGTGCATCGAGGTAAATGGTGGACAATTTGAGTATTTATAAATAAAAGGGTCATTTATTATTCATTACATTACAGTGAACATATATAAACTGAATAAATGCTTAATTTACATTTAAAAAATTACATTTTTGGTATTGCTCCCGAACTTCTGGCCCACCCTGTATATTCTGTTATTTTTAGTAAATGTTGTTGATTAAGTTTGTTTATGTTTGTTAAATACTTACTAGGAATTATTGATAAGCCAATCTACTTTGTAATACGATTGTCATTTAAGGGGTTTTCTATTAATAATAAAATAATTTCCATTGAAAAACGAAATTTAATATTATATAAGTTTTTTACTTGGTTCCATTCTTTACAAAAAAAGAGAAAAAAAAGGTTTTTCTAATTCTTCTTCTTCCTATTTTCCTTCTTTTTATAATTCTTTTTTTCTCTTGTTTTCTTTCTTCATCTGTTTCTCTCTCTTCTTCTCTTCTTTCTTTTTTCTTTCTTCTTCTGTTTCTCTCTCTTTCTTTCTTTCTTTTTTCTTTCTTCTTCTGTTTCTCTCTCTTCTCTTTCTTTCTTTTTTCTTTCTTTTTCTGTTTCTCTCTCTTCTCCTTCTCTTTCTTTTTTCTTTCTTCTTCTGTTTCTCTCTCTTCTTCTCTTCTTTCTTTTTTCTTTCTTCTTCTGTTTCTCTCTCTTCTTCTTTTCTTTCTTTTTTATTTCTTCTTCTGTTTCTCTCTCTTCTTTTTTTCTTTCTTTTTTCTTTCTTCTTCTGTTTCTCTCTCTGCTTTCTTTTTTTTTCTTCTTCTGTTTCTCTCTCTTCTCCTCTTCTTTCTTTTTTCTTTCTTCTTCTGTTTCTCTCTCTTCTTCTCTTTATTCTTTTTTCTTTCTTCTTCTGTTTCTCTCTCTTCTCCTCTTCTTTCCTTTTCTTTCATCTTCTGTTTCTCCCTCTTCTCCTCTTCTTTCTTTTTTCTTTCTTCTTCTGTTTCTCTCTCTTCTCTTCTTTCTTTTTTCTTTCTTCTTCTGTTTCTCTCTTTTCTTTTCTTCTTTCTTTTTTCTTTCTTCTTCTGTTTCTCTCTCTTCTTCTCTTCTTTCTTTTTTCTTTCTTCTGTTTCTCTCTCTTCTTCACTTTATTCTTTTTTCTTTCTTCTTCTGTTTCTCTCTCTTCTTCTCTTCTTTCTTTTTCTTTTTCTTCTGTTTCTCTCTCTTTTCCTCTTCTTTCTTTTTTCTTTCTTCTTCTGTTTCTCTCTCTTCTCCTTTTTTTTCTTTTTTCTTTCTTCTTCTGTTTCTCTTTTTTTTCTCTTCTTTCTCTTTTCTTTCTTCTTCTGTTTCTCTCTCTTCTCCTCTTTTTCCTTTTTCTTTCTTCTTCTGTTTCTCTCTCTTCTCCTCTTCTTTCTTTTTTCTTTCTTCTTCTGTTTCTCTCTCTTCTTCTCTTCTTTCTTTTTTTCTTTCTTCTTCTGTTTCTCTCTCTTCTCCTTTTCTTTTTCCTTTCTTTCTTCTTCTGTTTCTCTCTCTTCTTCTCTTCTTTCTTTTTTTATTTCTTCTTCTGTTTCTCTCTCTTATCCTTTTCTTTCTTTTTTCTTTCTTCTACTGTTTCTCTCTCTTCTCCTCTTCTTTCTTTTTTCTTTTTTCTTCTGTTTCTCCCTTTTCTTTTCTTCTTTCTTTTTTCTTTTTTCTTCTGTTTTTCTATCTTCTTCTCTTCTTTCTTTTTTCTTTCTAATTCTGTTTCTCTCTCTTCTCCTTTTTTTTTTCTTTCTTCTTCTGTTTCTCTCTTTTCTCCTTTTCTTTCTTTCAACTTCTGTTTCTCTCTCTTCTTCTCTTCTTTCTTTCTTTTTTCTTTTTCTGTTTCTCTCTTTTCTCCTTGTCTTTCTTTTTTTTCTTCTTCTCTGGGTAGATACTTTTTTTTTTATTTCTTCTTTTAACCCTATTTTGTCCTCTTTCTTTTCTCATTCTTTTTTTCTTTTCTTCTTCTTCTTCTTCTTCTTTTTCTTCTTTTCTTCTTCTTCTTTTTTTTCTTCTTTTTTTTCCAGCATCTTTTTTCGCTTCTTCTTTTTCTTCTACTTCCTCTCTCTTTGATCTACTTTCTCTTCTCTTTTTCTTCTTCTTTTTCTTCTATTACTTCTTCTTTTTCTTCTTCTTTTTGTTTTTGTTTTTTTCTTCTTCTTTCATTTCTCTTTTTCTTCTTTTTCTTCTTTTTCTTCTTCTTTTTCTTCTTCTTTTTGTTTTTCTTCTCTTTTTCTTCTTTTTCTTCTTTTTCTTTTCTTCTTCTTTTTTTTCTTCTTCTTTTTCTTTTCTGATTCTTTTTTTTTCTTCTTCTTCTTTTTTTCTTTTTCTTCTCATTTTTCTTCTACTTTTTCTTTTCCGTATAGCGCACCGATAAATTGACAAAAGAACGCCAATCAAAAACGATTGTTCTCGGCAGTAAATGACCTAAAAAGGTTAATATGCATTGAAACACTAACAAACAAATAAACAATATTATAATTTATCATTCTTGTATGATTAACATTACTTTATTTTGTTGTCATTTTTATCTAGTGTTTATATTTGCAAATTTTGGGCCAATTCTCACATCAAACGAGACCAGCTCGAGATTTCAAATACAAGTCAACGTCCTTTTCCCGCCCAAAGTGAGAAAACTCAAAATGTCCTCCAAATATTTGCTGTTCTTCATTTTAACAGCGTCTCTCTTTTCCTTATCTTCTGGTGAGGACATTAACAAATTTTGTGGACAAAATTTTAGCAAAGTAAATGCCGTTTTCCGAAGTAAGTCAATGCTATACTTTTGTTTCTTGTTATTCGGACCTGGGGAAAACTTTTTAATTTTTTTAAAAAGAATAGATTAATTATTAATTGAAAAAAAAGTATTATAAATGATCTTATAAAAAAGCATTAAAATGAATTTAATATAAAATAAAATCAGAAATGAATTAGGTATTAAAAAAGAATTAGATATTATTTCATAATTATTAAAAAAAGCTTCAGGGATAATTTTAGTATTAAATAAGCATTAGAAATGAATTCGAACCTGGAGAAAACTTTTAATTGGCGTTAGAAAAAAAATTAATTTGTATTAAGAATAGGATTTTATATTCATAACATTACAAATGTTATTTATTTAAAAATCTATAATTTGCATTAAGAATATCATTTTATATTCATAACATTACAAATGTTATTTATTTAAAAATCTATAATTTGCATTAAGAATATTATTTTATATTCATAACATTACAAATGTTATTTATTTATTTAAAAATCTAT
>JAUZSX010306840.1:0-12576 GCA_034780655.1 Idiosepius hallami | reverse complement strand
TATGTGTGTGTGTGTGTGTGTGTGTGTGTTTGGTCTAATGATCCCACAGGCGAGAAACAAACAGTTACCAAATGCCGTTGACTCTGTGTCTGCGGCAGTCAGTGCTGCACTGCTGATCAACTTTAAATGACGCTCTATCACAGATATTGAGCTCTATAATCATTGGCTAAAATTTTCTATAGATTAATCAATGCCTATTTGTAGACATTTATATACGTATGCCATGTCTATCGTTGATATTCAATCAAAGTACAAAGAACAGTGTTAAAGAACGCTAAGCACAAAAACCAAACAAATGAAAAAATCAATTGTTGTTTGAGTAATAATTAAAAAGCGTTGGATTTTATTTAAAAGAAAAGGCACGACTCACCTACAAGTCGATTTAATTAGTATGGTGGTCCAAAAGAGGCCTCATCATACCTTGTCTTTGTCCAGTGATTGGTTCTGTTTATCTTTTATGAAAAGCCTGTTGTACAATTCCTCCAACTACTACTCATTAGCTGACAGGTAACGGCGATGCTTGCTGCCATTGTATCACTGAATTTGCTACTGGGTTTGTTTATTGGACGATAAAGAAGAAGGAAAAACAAGTAGAAGACAATGAAGAAGAAGACGAAGGAGAAGAAGATAACGAAGTAGAAGAAGAAGTAGTAAAAGTCAAAGAAGAAGGAAAAACAAGTAGAAGACAATGAAGAAGAAGATAACGAAGGAGAAGAAGATAACGAAGAAGACAAAGAAATAAAAGAAGTAGAAAAAGACAACGAAGAAGAAGATAACGAAGAAGACAACGAAGTAGAAGAAATAGAAAAAGACAAAGAAGTAAAAACAAGTAGAAGACAACGAAGAAGATAACGAAGAAGACAAAGAAGTAGAAGAAGTAGAGAAGGACAAAGAAGAAAAAGAAGAAAAAGACAACGAAGGAGAAGATAACGAAGAAGACAAAGAAGAAAAAGAAGAAAAAGACAACGAAGGAGAAGAAGATAACGAAGAAAAGAAGTAGAAGAATAAGTAGAAAAAGATAAAGATGAAGAAGAAGAAGAGGTTGTTGCCGCTGCTGCTTCTCTGCTATTAGGTGGTAGTGACGGGTGTGGGTGTTGGAGGCTTGGGTAGTTCTGAATGAGTCATCAGTGGATGAATCATATCACCGCTGCCAGAGTTGGTTCCATTGCCACTGCTGCCACCAAAGAGTCCAGTAAATTTAAGCTGACATTATTGCTGATGCTAGTTGTGATAATGAAACAGATATCGTAATTAGTTCCCCACTAAGTTAAGTTACACTTTGACTGCCTATGGCTACCGATATAGGGAGTCATGATTATAATATGGATATAAATAATGGTAGATGTGTAACACGTTTTTATTTTTATCTATTTGTAAGGAAGGGTTAGGGACTGGGTGTGGGGTGTGTATGTCAAGAGTTTACATCAAAACAGAAAGTTTTTTTTAAAAGTCTATTACAATAAAAAAGTTAGTATAAAACACACACATACACACACACACGCTCTCACACACACACACATACACACACACACACACACACATGATAAAAAAGTTTGAGATAAAGTTGATAGTATTTTTAGAAATTAACTTTATTATTCGGACTTTTGTCCTCATCTTAGTAGGTTTTTAATGTTTCTACACTACGTTTAAGATGAGGCTTCGTAATTTAGGAATTAACTTTATTATTCGGACTTTCGTCCTCATCGTAGTAGGTTTTTAATGTTTCTACACTACGTTTGAGATGAGGCTTGGTAATTTAGGAATTAACTTTATTATTAGGACTTTTGTCCTTATCTTAGTAGGTTTTTGATGTTTCTACACTACATTTGAGATGAGGCTTTGTAATTTAGGAATTAATTTTATTATTCAGACTTTTGTCCTCATCTTAGTAGATTTATTTCGGCCTAGTCTCCCTCAGGCCGTCTTCAGGTGTTTTTAACCGGTGACGAGACTTAGCATTCCCATCTGATGTTAAAAAACATATTCATTGATTATTTCATAAAACCTTCTGATTGTGTAAATAACAAAAGAGTTTTATGCTATTTAAACAAAAGGCAAATCCAATTCAATTTTTCATAGATTCTTTGAATCATTTTTATACATTGATATTAAGTAGTAAATCAAATCCAGAAACCTCTTGACAAAAACAGAATGCCAATTCATTAGACACTAATCAATGATTCAACACATATCCATACAATTTAATTATTTGAAAAAACACATCTGTTACAAAAACAGAACATGTGTTTCTTTGCTATGAATGAAAGTATTAAAAAAACGAATTGATCTTTTTCTCTTGTATCAATAAACCAGGGTTTTACGATAGGAATTTTTTCAATAGGATGAATTAAACCATTTAAACAACAAGCACAGAAGTATAGCAATGGGGTTGTGGAATTTTTTCAATAGGATGAATTAAACCATTTAAACAACAAGCACAGAAGTATAGCAACGGGGTTGTGGAATTTTTTCAATAGGATGAATTAAACCATTTAAACAACAAGCATAGAAGTATAGCAACGGGGTTGTGGGTGATGAAGTTGTGAGGTCTTCCAATGTCGCCACAACGTTGTGTGTTGTTGTGAGTGTTGAAGTTGCTATATAATTTGTATGTTGTAAGTCTTGTGTAGCGTAATGCTGAGGTAAATTTCTTTTACCAGGCTTTTCGAAATAATGAGCGAACACAAGTTTACAAAGAAGATGAATTTTTGTTTATTTCTTACATAGTAGGGGAATCGTTGCAGTCTGTAGTTATCTATCTCCTGTCGCGGGTCGGTCAGTGAAATCGTAGTTCCTCTTTGCTTTCCCCTCCTCCCTGGCTAGTGGTCGGCCAAAAAAACAACATAGCGGTTTTAGTTTTCCCTTCAAGGGGTCAGCAACACGACAGCCGCGAGATTCTTCAACTTTTCCTTACGCCTACTTGCTGGGGACGCTCTCGTCCCGGAGACAATTCTTCCCCGTCCGAACGAGTCAACATTTTAGGCCCAACTGAATTTTTCCATATCACAAACTGTAGCATTCTCACATCTGTTGCAATACCAAAGATAAGGTATTTGATTAATGTTTACCTCGCCTCAGGCTCAGCGTCGACAAGTCTCACTTGGCCAAAATAGTGGCAATTCAAATTAACTTCGCGAGATAAATTTCTCGCTAGAACCCTCCGGTGTGATCCCCTGAGGTGATAAGTGTCTCTATGTTTGTGAACGGCATATCAACCTCTTCCGTCACCTCTGCATCAATACATTACACTTGTTGCTGGTTGTATATTCAATGAGGGGGGGAGATGAACGAAAATCAACGCATGCGTGCTCCTTGGTAGTCTAAACTAAACTGCTCTTGGGTCTGCTCCGTTTAAAACTCCCGGTAAGTGGCTGTAGGAAAGTGACGCTACTTCCGGTCATAAAGGACATGTTGTAGACAGTCTGCTACAGAAGTCTAAATAGAGGCCAAACAATATTTACAGGAAATTATTATATCAGTATTATTTGAAAAAAGAAAAAAAAGGTGATGTGACAATATTTTAAGGTCACAAATTTCAATTCAAAGATGAGATAAAATCTAGAGAAATAACAAGTTATTAAAAACATTTTTTAAAAATGCATCATAAGGCTTTTTTTTTTTTTTAACTTCCTTCATCTTTTATCTCTAGAAGAAATGGTGCTATCATAAAAACTACATTTCATCAAATATTTCTAATTATCATTTCTTATCATTAACTAAGTCAGCTCCTACTTGTGTCCAATCAGGATACATGTCAACTTCTCCCTTATCATTCATTACACTAGGCTGTTGATTAAATATTTCATTTAAAGTCAAACCACAACATACAGTTCAGAATCTTTCATTGAATTCATTTTAAGGTTTTAAAGATGTGAAAAAGTCTGATTTAGGTAAATACAATTAAATTGATATAACAGCATTAAAAATGATAATAATAATAATAATAATATCAACAGTAACATAACCAAAACATAAAACAAAAATAATAATAGAAAAATTTTTTTTAAATTTTAACAATGAATCCAAAAAGCAATGGCTTTAAAACAAAGCCAATATAAAAACAAAGAACAAAAAAAGATGAAAAAATTAAAAAAAAACGTTAAAATTATGAATGTTCCAAAATAAAAATGAAATTATTAGAATAAAAACTACCTGAGGATTGCAAAAGCCTGAAGTCTATCTATATTAATAAAACATATAAGGTATAATAAAAACATAAATTTAGTATATTAAGACGGAATATCGTTATTCAAACATGTAAAGTTGATAATAATTTTTATTCTTTCCATTTTTTTTCAAATTTTTCTAGTTTTTTTAAAAAAAGGAATTTTTAGAAAATTCAAGATTTTTTTTTTTTTTTTTTTTTACTTTAACACAAAAAGTAATTCTGTTCAGGAATGTTCCATTGAATTGTTTTCTTAAGCAGGGAGATTTTATAATTAAAATTGGTTTCAAAATCATTTTTGATGATATAGAAATAATAACTATTTCAGAACCTCTTCACAAGTGGAGGATTTGACTTTAAAACATTTAATAATCCTTATCTTAATTTTAGTTTAAAGAGGAACACAATGAACAATAAATTTCTTAGATTTCAACAAAGCCCCCTAAAATAGGAAATAAACTTGTGAATGAAATGTTTATCATTTATACAAAATAAAACACTAATATTAATAGAAACAATATTTGTCGATAATTTTTTTTAAATAGATTTTCAAAGAAAAACTTTTAAAAGCTATTACTTAGTTGCCAATATTTAAAGAGCAGTTACTTTTCTGTTTTGTTGACACAGACATCAAAAGTTTCCAATGTTCAAAATAATTTCCAATCTTTATTATCTTTTTACATCTGTCTGTTTGTGTAACATTGTAATTCTTCAGCTATATCTAACCATTCTTAGCAAGTAAGGTACCAAATAAAAGCTCATAACCAGTAGAAATTCTGTATTTTTCTTACAAGTTTCAGGATTTTTTCTTGATAAGGAATTTAAGCGTTTTTAGACCCTTTTCAATACTAAGTATCATCAACACTAAGTGGTATAATACAAATTGAGCTGCCATTTGGTAGTAACTGGAGATAATGGATTTGGCCCTTTAAACCCTAAAGGGCCAATATATCAGCTCTGACAACACAAGGCAAAAATTTTAGTTCCAATATGGTCCTCTAATAGAATGGCTCTGAGTGACTAATTGGCAATTTTGCTAAGTCAGGATCCAAAGAGTAAAATAGGTTACACTGTTCTAGAACGTTCTACTCACAAAGCAACTTTAGGCAGTCACCTTATTGCAAAAATGTCACATGATTCAAAAATAGGAAATAGGTTGTCTGAAAGGAAAATTCACAAATTTTAGAAGAATTCATTTGATATTCATCAGCAAGTAAAAAACCTTAAATGAATTTTAGATTGATTTTCTCACTGACCTTGCATTTTGTTCCATTTCACAGCGTTGGTAAAGTTCCATGGAGAAGTTGGCCATTTGCTTATAAATATCGCTACAAATCAGTGCAATTGGAATTGGATCATCTGATCGGCCCCAAAGTAATTTTGCAAGTTTGTAACGATTCATTAATACAGCCCAAACTATTAAGCAGTTGATAGCCTAGATAAAAAAAAATAATTATTTAAATAACAGTATGACAGATACTTTTATACATTCTCGATAAAAATGAGGCAGAAAGAAAACATTATTTTCTCTATAAACCACTACAACCATAAACAACAACAGAAAACCTTTAATCAGTTGAAATATGGGAGATGGAATAGGGATTTTATCAATCATAGAAAAGGATGAACATAGTAATTTCATTCTTCTAAAAATATCTTAAATTAAAAATTCATAAAAGCTCTTATCATCTCCTTTTGTAACATTATATGAGAGAAGCAAGAACAAGAGGTAGTTTTTAAAAAATGCCATCCATTTTTTAGTCTTCAGTGTACAAATAAAGTAGAAGTCAAATGACTAAAAATCGGCAAATGTGGGTTGCAGAACTTTGTTGAATATTTTAGAAAGGAAAAGAATTACAAATTAATTGATTTTAATTAAGGTTGAAGTCCTGATGTCTGTTAGACTGAAGGTCGGTCAGAAAGATGCCTAGGTTCCATAAGTTAAGGTTGCAAAACAGGTCAGATATCTGATATCACAAAGACAACTGACAGAAGTTTGTGTCAAGCAAAGAAAGAACTAAAATAACTATTAAGACTACTGCTTCAAAATAAAGACTGTTAAATTGTGTATGTAACAACTCTAAAAAAAAAAAAAAATCAGCTTTTTTTACCCAAAGTTAATAAAAATTATTTTTCTTCCATATATTAGTGGTTTCTTTGCTTTAACTAATTTCTCTGCTGATTCCACACAACAAATTTTTGGTCCTATTATCCGACATCTTAAATTCATAAAGTAAATTGATCCCCGACTTTTTTTATCACTTTTCTGTACGAATTAGATTAAAATAAATTTAGTCTGAAAAAAAAATATTATTTTCATTAGGAATTGGGCACTGTCTTATTGGCCACTCATTTTTTCTTTAATAATAACGTTTTTGGCAATATTTTCATAATGTCCATTTTGCCCCTGTTGTTCAATCTTTTATTGATACCATTTTTACACTTTTAAAAAACAATAAACGCTATTATATTTTTACGTTAAAATTCATATGCTAAATATTTATCAAATATATTTTTTTTATGCTATCCACATCGAAAATTAAATGGGAACGTTTTCGCCTTTTTGGGTGACGATCTTTTTGTAACTTTCTATGAACACTTAAATCATTCAGGCATATTTTTAATATCTAAAATATCAATTAAAACTCATTGTCATATATTATTACTGAATCATATACTTAATAAATTTCTTAACTTAAATGAATAAACAATAACTTTAACCCAGAGCCTAAAATAGGATGAAATGTAAATAAAAAAAATGCTAAAAAAATGAAAAAAACAATAAAAATAAAACAATTAAAAAATGATAATTATAAAAAATATTAATAAAATTGTCTAAAAAACTTATTGAAAAAATGAATCTATTGAAAAAAAAATAAATAAAAATAAGCAATTGTAAAAAAAATTTTGAAAAAATGTCAATTTTTTGCCCATTCAGCAGCATCTTAATACAGGGTCAGGGAAGCGTCTCTTTATATTATTAAACCTACTGTAAAATATTTTAAGTCCTAGCATGGACTTTCTAACCACCTTGCACTATTTAATCAATAACTGGAGGAAGGATAGGGCTTCATGCATTTCCCAAGGGTATTAGTTGACATGTAAATATAGACTGAACAACTTGGATTTAAACCCGTGTACTATACTCCGATTGTCTATCCACTAGGCCACGTCCCCTTAAAATTAAGAAAAATAAATTTAAAAAATAATTGAATTAAAAATATTGAAAAGAAAAATTTAAATTCTTTAAATGTATGTATCTTTTTTAAATATATTTGTTAACCCTTAATACTGTCATCTTGTTTTTTATATCTACACTGTATAAAACACCACACTCGACCACAAGTGACGACCACAACATACAATTAAATGTTAAAATATATATCTTACAACCCATCTCTCTGTCTCCATATATTTGTATGTGTATGTATATATAGGCATTGATCGAAGCTTAGTAGTATAGTATGTTGTGATTGTGTAAGTTGCTTTTTTAGGGTAAAGGGAGTTGCAAGGCGCATTCTGTGTCAGGGCCATTAGGTGGCTAAGCACGGCACTGGTTTTGACTTTTCATTATATTTCGGACAACAGGTTGTCCCAAAAGTTACTGTGTAGTGTGGGTATATATAAACCTTAATAAACTAATAGACAATGAAATTTAGACAGTACAATATTTACGAATAAAAAGGTTTTATTTATTTACTGTATCACAGATCACCTAAAGGAAAAGCTAGAAATGTCCTCCATCAGCATTAAGACATTATTTTCTACTGCACTGCAACTTTTTGGACATCTTATAGATGAGTTACTTTCATTTAGTTAATAGACCTCATTTACCTTGGGTTTTGGAATTAGTTTTATCCTTACACTGGGATGATTTACTATCTATTTAATGAGCATCATCTGCCCGAGACAATGGAAAGAGATTTTAAGGGTTTTGGGCAGGATTAGGACATCTATAATACAATTTTGTTTGTATACACAGTATTTTGTTAGCATATATTTGTTTAAGACTAACAATGTTTTCCTAACATTTAATGAGCCTCAGCTGCCCGAGGCAGCTGAAGGGAAACATTAGGTTGGACTTTGATTTGAACTACTATAATACGATATCTGAATCCCAGCTTTTACCATTGCTCCATTATATCTACCTTTAGCTGCTCCGGGAAGATTGAGCTTGTTAACATGGGAGAGTTACTCATCAAGGTAAAGGGCAATACTGAGTACAAAAGCCAAAAAAAGGTCCTCCAGGTCAGGGGTTAAGCATAGGACTAACAGCTCTTTCTCGTAAAAACAAGTATGCTATGGAAACAGCAAGAGAGAAAACTTCTATTTTAGCATGGCAGAAGTGGAGAAACTTTGTGGATGCCCAATGTACAACTTGGTATAACGGTTGATGACGATTAAAAAATTGAAAAAAAAAAATTTGGTAACGTTAACATTTACAGCAAAAGTGGGCAATTATATTGGTTAGAGGGCCGCATAGTTGGGGCTAAAGGCAGTGGAGACAGGGCCGTGCTTACCACCCCCGCAATTGCAGGAGGGCTGCAAGCTCCCTTGGGGCCGCAAGGCATTTTGGCTTCACAGATTGTAATGCAAAAAATTACCAAAATAATTCTTTGTTAGGATTAATTAGAAAATCATTATCATACTTGAAATATACACCTATTATCCATCTCTCTTTCTGCTTATCACTTTCAATATATACATATTTGTATATGTATGTATATATATAGTCAAAGGCTCCAGTATATTGAGGAGGGGCAACTTTCCCATTTAGGGTAAAAGGGCCGCAAAGCGCATTCTGCGTTGGGGCCGCTAAGAGGCTAAGCACGGCAGTTAATAAACATCAAGTTTAAAAATGTAATAAAAGTATTAAATTTAATTAAAAAAATTGAGTTACCATGGTTTTATTCTGAAAAAAGTAGACTAATTTTATCATTCAATGAGACAAATGCGTTCTCGCTTGGAGATTAACTAACACAGAATGTGTCATTTTGTTTAAACTAATGGAATGTCGCGGGCCGGACATAACATGTCAGCAGGCTGTATGCGGTCCCCAGGCCGCAGATTGCCCAGGCCTGATTTACAGGATGAGATGAATTTTCAATAACTACCTTTTTAGTAAGTTGGAATTACTTTTACAGTAATTTCATTTTAATGAATTTCTCATGACGCCATCATGATGTCATCTCTTTGAAATAGTGATTATTCACATTTGATGATATTTATTCAACGAATATGAAAACGAATATAAAAGTATTTGCTGATATTTTTTCAACAAATATGAAATTACTAGATGTTTTATTGAAAGAAACTAGTTCTGGTTTATGACGTTTTAAACCAAGGAGATGATGATCCTTTGAGAACCATGCTAAAGGCAGGCGACCATTTAATTGCAATAAATGGAATTAAAGTATACCAGACGATCGCAGAGGGGATACAAGAGCTATTGAGCCAGTCCTCTCAAGGTTTGTTGTGTCTTGCCATACAAAGAGCGGCCATTTTACATAATATTCCAGAGAACAAGAAGAAAAATTTACCATCTTTAGTGAAAAAATCTAAGAAGATGAGGAGAATCATCAAGCAACCGAAGAGAAAATTAAGAGTGGCAGTAAAAAAGTAACCTAAAAAAAATCACTGAAAACACAAATCCTTGGAGGCAAGATTTTAAATGGTTATTCAGAAATCCACTTGCTGAATATTGAAGATAATTTCAAAACTGTTTTCGGTAAAGAGAAGCTTCAGATAGGCAATGGCTTGAATTGTTCAGTTGGTGACCTTCTGTTTGGGAGAAATGTAGCTACTCATGTACAAGAGATTGATGATTTCAGTACGCCGATGAAAGTCACAGAAGACCACAAAGAAATCGAATATACTAACATTCTTCTGCTGGAAGCCCATGGACTATCATCATCCTAGTCTCTGTTCGATAAAGTTTTTCAAATTGGAAACAAGCCAGAACCAAAGAATTGGTGCCTGAGATTCCCATCAGTATCACTATTTGCAACTGAAGTCCTGATGATTTTCTCATTATCAGTTATGTTTTCATTCACCAAGAAAATTTTAATCGAATTCCTTAAAGAAGAAGAAAAATGCAGTCAACAACAAGTCTCCTCTGAATTACAATAAGATGTATGTCATTCCAGTCAAAAACTGATTTGTGCGACATTTTGATTTTTACCCCTCTTTTGTCGATTTTGCAAACCCACCATAAGTAGAATTTTTCCCAATGGGGATTCCTGAAAGCAGAGTGAGAATAAGTCTTCATTGGCACTTCATACCTTCCAGTCCGACAGCAAGCCCATATCCTCTTCCTCTATATATACTGATAGAGGAGGAAGAGGATGGAGTTAAAGTGACGCCATTTCAGGGTCTGCAGTGTTGACCCATTCTAAGTGCTCAGTGACGCAGTTTTATCAGTCTACTTATTTATACCAAACGGATATATGTAATGGGCCAACAACCAGCAGTCGTATCAATCATGTTTATTGGATTTATTAAATGTTGCTATAATTTCTCAACACTGATTGACCCAACTGGTCACGGGTTATGCATGTTGTGTTGTAGATGATTTTAATGCTGCTTTTCACAATCTTTTGTTGAATTTTTTTATTGTTTTCTCACAAGATCCTTTGTGATGGGGGTAAAAAACAGTTGGAAAATGAAAACATGGCATTTTTTAACAATTTAATTTCTCCACAAATAAATTTAATGCCTAATAGTGAAATGTGTACCTGAAAACATAAATAACAACACTTTATTACTGAATGTCATTTTTATAATATTGTGTGAAAATATTTATTTTTTTAATTCAATATTTTTAATACATTTGTTTTTGTTTTCTTACAAAAAGCCTAGTTTAGGTGTCAAGGTTCTTAATATAATTCCCCTGTGTTTTTCCAAATGTTTCCAGTCATCTTTGTGCATCTTCAAGGATTGACATTTTATGTCAGTTACATTTTTTTTCTTAATGACTTTTCTATTTTAAATTTATAATATTTTTAAAGCGGACAAAAAAGTTTTAGATAAAATTTGAAACATCTATAACTTGACAATAGATTTTAGATATTTTTTTATTCTTCATTTAAAAAAAACAGTTTTGTTTAGAAATTGAAAACTTGTTGAATGTCATGTTCTATTAATCAAGTAAACATTAAATGTTCCTTCAAAAGAAAAAAAATCTTATTACATATGGCCCTTGGATTATGAACGAGTTCTGTTCCGATGCTGGCAACATAACCTGAATTTCCATGTAACTTAGAATTAACCCTTTAATATCCCATCAGCCGCTAAATAAATGTCCGATTCTGTTTATAATACTCAATATTAATTCAATAAAATAAATTGAAATAAAAAAATAAGATGCTGAGCAAAGTGTTTACAAAACAAAAAGTTTAAAAGAAAAATTTAACTTTTTTTTTTAAAGAAAGGCTGTTTTTCTTAAAAAGTGACAAAAATTCAAGCTTTTAAAAGTCAAAACAACTTAAATAGAGTACATTTTAACCCAAGGGTTGCCTGTATTTTAATTTTCTATTATTTAATATTGTAAGAATTAATAAGTGTTGAATTTCTTTAATAGTTGTGGTTAATATGTAGTAATACAGTAATGTTATTTTCTTTTATGCAAATTAAAAATGAGTTTAATACATTTTACTTTTATGTATTTTTGTGTGTTAATTAAATTTTTCTTCTCTCATCTCTCTCTTGAGAAGGCGGTATTCCCTTGGGTGCTTTCAGTTTGACTGAACAATATTGGTATGGCTCCTTGTGGTACTATGAAGATGCCTGACATGCTCCCAAAGTTGAGAAATGTACGGCAGGCATGCAATTAGAGGCTGGCATTAGAGATGCTTTGGGGATTAATAGAGACAAAGTATTGATTGGTTTGGACACAGGTCAGTTATTACTTTTGAAATAACTTTCCATTCCTTTAAAGCCAATCAGAAAAAAACATTTTGTTTTCATGAAAATAACCAAATCTATACTGATTGATAGAACTTATGTGTTTATTCATACGTTAACTTTCTCTTTCTCAGTTACAGAACTGGGTTTTTGGCCCTATTTTAACCCCCAACCTGGAAGACCAGAGCTGAATACTCTATACTAGGGCTATCAAGAATGTTTTTATTGTGACACTATCACTAAGATGACTGTCTAGCCAAAAGACTGAAAGTGAATCTACCCAGTGGTATAACCACATCCTCACATACTAAACTGGGTATTTCCTGCCTCAGCATAACAAGGCTTCATTCATTACCTGATGCCAATTTCCTAATACATAAAAAAAATGTTGGTTTTTTTATGAATTAAAATCTATATATATAGATAATTAGGTATAGTTTGTGAATGTTTACAAAGCCTTTGTTTTATTTAATAGCAATGTAATTTAATTTTACAAAGAATAATTATTC
>JAUZSX010306839.1:0-26734 GCA_034780655.1 Idiosepius hallami | reverse complement strand
TAAGAAAACTTTTTAAAAAATCATTAAAAAAACCCTAAAATCTAATTCACTAAACTAATTTATGCAGCAACAATAATGAAATGATATTAATTAGAATAATAAACTCTAAATATTATCAAAACAACAAAAAAAAAACGATCAAAATAAACACAACAAATTTTATTAAAAGCAAAAAAATCTACTTTAAATTTTTTTTTAAATAATAAATAAAATTAAAAAATATTGTTTAATAAAAATTTAAAAAATAGTAATAAATAAATAAAACTTAAAAACATAATAAATAAAATTAAAAAATATTAATAATAAATTAATTTTTAAGGAATAATAATAAAAATTTGAAAAATAAATAAAATATTAATAAAAAAAATTTTAAAAATAGCAATAAATAAAAATCTAAAAATATTAATAATAAATAATTTTTTTAGAAATAATGACAAGATTAAAAAAATAAATTAAATATTTAAAAACAATATCAAATAAAAATTAAAACAAATAATAATCAGAAAAAATGTTTTAAAAATATATTAAAAAAATGAAAAAATATTAATAAATAGAATTAAAAAAATAATAAATAATTTTTTCAAATAATAAATAAAAATTTTGAAAATATTGATAAATAAAATTTTAAAAATAATTAAATATTTTTTTCAAATAATAAATAAAATTAAAAAAAATATTAATAAATAAAATTTTAAAAAATAAATAATTTTTTCAAATAATAAATAAAATTTAAAAAGATAAAATAAAAAAGATTTTTAAAAAAATCAATGAGCACAATTAATTAAGCACAAATAATAAAACCAAATGAAATAAATTCTTACCAACTGAAGAACCTAGAATTTAACGAGAAAAATTTATTTGGATTTAAAAAAAATGTTAAAAAGATGAGAAAAGATTAGAATTGATGCCCTTTCCAAAAATATTTTTTTAAAATGGGTAAAAACAGGAAATAAAACAAAAAAAAAAAACAATGGTGAAAAAAAAAACCCAAAACAATTAAATAAAACATCCTCAAATATTTTTAATTAAATAATTGCAAAGATCTAATTTTGAATTGAAATAAAGTCTGAAGGAGTGATTGTGCGTGTAGAGAGGAGGTTAATCTTGGCAGTCGGCGTGGCTCGGTGGATAGACAATCGGACTTCGGAACCGTACTACGCGGGTTCGAATCCAAGTTGTTCCGTCTACGTTAACATATCGACTTATACACGTATACCCTTATATTCCCTCCAGCTATGGGTTAAATAGTGCAAGACTTCAACGGCGGATGTGGCGGATGATGTCTACAGTGATACAACAGCACTGAAGGCGGTTGAAGGCTGAGGATGGCCTCCAGTCGTCGTGGTTCTCTCCATGTCATTGGAACCAGGTCCTCTTCTGCTAAGGGGCCGTGTGGTGACTGCAGGTGCATCAGTCTCTCCACATTAAAAGACATCACGCACAGGCGTCCTCGCGAAAGGGTCCACAGTACCAAGATGGAGGTCAGTCATACTCGACCACGAGTTACCGCCAATGATATAGATTGATTTTAAAAACTGTGCATATGAGAGAAGGGAAGAGAGGGAGGGGGAGAGAGAGAGAGAGGAATAGATAGATAGATAGATAGAGAGAGGGTAATCCTGGGATGTTTGACATGCTAATGATTGTAAATGTTAAAAAGCCTATAAAAGATATTTTTAAAAACAATTCCTTTCTCATCTCGTATCGCAATTCTTTTAAATTCATGTAGTAACTGTTTCTCACTCTCGTCTTCTCTCATATATGCGGCTCATCTATCAAGAAAAATCTTCATCAGAGATCGTCTTTGGGCCTCCACACAAGTTTTCAAAGTGGATGATGAATTATGCATTAACTAATGCAACAATTACAAGAAAAATGACTTCTCGTCAAAACTTGACCAAAAAAAAAACTTTCGTTCTTATTTTTTTTCTTTTACTTTTTCTTTCCTTCTTTCACAGTTTTTTCTTCCTTTTTTTTTCTCCTATATTTACACATCCTAACCCTCTTTTCAAGAAAACACGTAAAGAAAGAGAAATATAAAACAAGTACAGAATGACTTTATGCTATAAAGTTTATTTCTACACTCAGCAGCACGTGCATAGAAATTGCCATTTTAGTCATCTCTAATCTCCAGCCATATTGTGTTTTTAAATTTGTAGAAATTCATAAAACATTGGTAGAAACTACAAACATTTTTAGTGCATAATGTAAAGAGATGTTTGAAAAAAAAACCTTTTATAAGAATCATTTTAATTATTTTTAACATAAGGAATTTAGTAATTTATTTTATTAATATTCCTCCTAATTCTAATTTGATTTAAATATTGAAATAAATTAATCAATTAGCACTTTTCCCAATTTCGAGATTTTTTTAAATAGAACTAAATAACTTTTTCAATTGTATTTATTTTTTATTTTAGATGAGGCTTTAAAATTTAGGGAATTAACTTTATAATAAAGACTTTTGTCCTCATTTTAGTAGATTTTTTATGTTTCTACACTACGTTTCAGCCTAGTCTCCCTCAGGCTAACTTCAGGTGTTTTTAACACCCAAAGACTGCCTGAGGAAGACTAGGCCGAAACGTAGTGTAGAAACATCAACAACTTACTATGAGGACAAAAGTCCTTTATAATAAAGTTAATTCCTAAAACTAAATAACTTTGAGAAAAATATCAATCCTTTTCTTTTGTAACCCAGCCTCAATTAATCTTCAAACAATTATTTACAAATGTGAACAAAGATTTGATTCCCAAGTTTATGCAAGTTAAGAAAACTTGTAATTCCAATGTAATAATATATAAAACTTACTGAGATATTTCTACATTATTATTTTTGTACATTTTACGATCAATTAAAAATTTCTATCTTTTTGGAGCTTTTTTTTTAATTGGTTGGGGAGTGAATAAGTTTAGCAGTAGCTCGTTGAAATATATTGGTATAATGTGAATTTTATTATTTTTTGTGAAAGCAAGTGTTTTTTATTTTATTATCTACAAAGGAAAAACTAAAAAACACTGGTCCTGGAATTTAATGATTATTAATAAGGTCTGATGTGCCATCAATATAGCCTAAATTATAATCATTTGGGCTATAATCATTGTTTGTTATTTCTATGTCAAAGTGAGGTTTGGTTTTGTTTTAGTTAAGGCATATCACTCTAATTAGTAAATTGACGCTAAGAAAAATCCTTCTTGATAAAAATCTTTCTTTTTTGTTAGTAAAATAAAATAGTAGTAGCATTTAACTCTTTGCTGAATTATGCGTTTCCCAACTGTTTCTTCCAATTAAGAAGTCGCATTGCTATGTCCTTCACTTGATCTTGCTTGAGTCTGTGCATGGCTTATGAAGCATAAGTAGTTCAGGACAAGGCTATTTGCCAAGCTTTAGGCGAATAAGTCTCCACAAGGATTCTGCCTAGCACAGAAGCAGGTTTGCTAAAACTCCATCATCTGGTAAACTATGTCAAATATGTACTGAATTTATAGTACATATAGTAGAATAAATAATTATGATGTGAAATGAAGAAAGCAAGAAAAGTGATTCATTTTTAGAGCAACTTAAAAAGAAACAATGATAGTAGGAAAGGAGACAAAGTGTGTATGGGGCGAGATCAGAAGTCAATAAATTAAGATGCATCAATAATATACAAGTGGTATCAAGTTAAAAACAATTCTCCATTTGGGATCTGTATCTTTCCATTGAATGCATTTTGGCAAGCACATGCCAACATATTTTGAAGATGGGTAGCGATGGTGGAGTATTGGTAAAAGCTCGGACTCTGAAATCGTATTAGGTGAGTTCAAATCCAAGTCAAAACCATTACATTCACTTTAGTTGTCTCGGGCTGATAGGGCTCGTTAACTCAGGAGAGCATTTAGGTGAAGGGTAACATTGAATTAAAAAAATCCCAGGTATATAGAACACGTAAAAATCGTCATGTGCCTAACTTGGTTTTGTACTCTACCAAGTGAATATGATATTTTGAAGATGAGCAATGATCAGGGCAAGAATTGCAGCTTTAGCCGTAATAAATAGAGAGAGGAATGGAGAGGGAGAAAATGAGATAGAAAGGGGAGTTAACGATGAGGCCACTTGTTGGCCTCTGTTTGAACCAAATTGTTACCTGTCTTATTGGGTTCAACAAAGAAATTTCAAGAGAAAAAGATGGCAGCAGGGAAAATAAATGTCTTTTTATAAGATATTAAGAAGCTAAGCTTTACAGACTCTTTTTCCACAAAAATTAATAGACTTTTAACTTGAACAATATTCTATATTCAATTATATCATTGGAACAATTTTTATCTAAGCAGTCTTAAGTCAATTTAATGTAGTTAGGAATTTTAAGCTTTAAATTTGTTTCTTTTATAGACACTCATTATAAATTATATACATTTCTGCATAAATAAGAATGAATAAAAGCAAAGTTATTTTCCCCCGTTTAAAATCATTACTAGTAACATATTTAAGGAGATGGTCTTGGAACAATTGGTTTTCGGTAATGGGAATATTCCACTGTGATGTTTGAAAATAGTCATAGCGACTAAGTATATTATTAATATAAATAAGTTTTTGAACAGTGTAAAATTGTCCAAAGCCATTGGATCATTATCCAATATTGTGAAGACCCACAGGTTGGGAATCTAGGACAATAAGATCTTGACCATAGTTTCCCATGATCCTTTCTCAATCTTATTATCTCCAGCCTCTTCATTTAGCTAGTGTCTGAACATGAAACTTACAGATAACTTAGTCTAGTTAAAGTATTATAAAGAAAATGGACTAGATAAGACTTAAAAGGTATTTGAATTATTCCTACTCCTTTTTGTTTCACTCTGTGTGCCACGTGACGGAATAAATAATGCCAAAGAGAGAAAGATTAAGGCATGTTTGAATTGGTCAACATGTATGGAAAAATTCTGACAAAAAGGAACATAGACAAGGCCTTCTACAAAGACTTGTTGATTTAAGTGTTTTACAATTTTTGATTAATGTTATTTATTTAATGAATGATTTATGAACAAAGTGTGAATAAAATAATATTTTACAGGTCTAGGTGTTTCATTTGTAATGAGCACAAATATAAAGATCAATATCTTTTCTCTCAGACTCTGATTTTAAATTGATTGGATAGTTGTACCATTCCTATCAAAAATGAAAATGTTTAAAAATACAAAACAAAAATACTTCAAATTTGAAATCCAGATAAAATATTTAAAAATAAACAATTTAGAAAATGCAAAGGAATAAAAAAAAAAATAAAAATAAAACTTAAGTGTACAAATCATTTTTTTTTTTTTTATTTCTTGAAAAAAAAAAAAACAATAAAAAACAAACAATAAATCATGACAATTTCTATGGGTAGTAAATGGAGTGACTCTTCTGAAAAATACAATCAAATTATGGAGCTTTTTAAAGTTTTATTTTAATTTGATCATCCAGTTTAGCCACATTTGTTTAAATGAAAAAGTTTTTTTTTTGTTTTTTCTAATCATCATCATCATCATCATAAAGGAATGTTTTTTTTTCACTTCAATGCAAATCAATACATTATTATTATTAATAATAATAATGGCATGTAGTTATCATTCATCAGCAGCAGTGTTTATCATTAATATTATGATTAAAAAAAAATGAAAAGAATAATATTAATAATAATCTTTAAATCTCAGCCAGAGAAGTGATTGGAGATAATTCCATTCAAGAAATTTAATAAATAATTTAAAAAAAAATATAACATCTATTGTTTTTTTAATTTAAAAAAAAAGTTTTTAAGCCATTAGAGAAAAAAAAAGGTGTCTATGTACAAAAAGATCACAAACAAAATCCTTTGTAGAAGTGCCTTTATTGTCTGTACTTGTGATATCTACGTGCAAAATTATGGTTGCCGCATAGTATAGTAAAATAAATTATAATGTTTAAAAAAAAAAAAAAAAAAAATAATTCTTTTTTTTTTTTTTAAATCATTGCAAATGGAGGCTGTCAGCCGATGCACTGGCTAAATTGTAACATCATTTCCCCAGAATATGAACAATCTTGGAAAACATTTAAATTTTTTGTCAGATTAAATTGCCAAAATGGAACAAATAAAATCACCTTTTATTTTTTGCTTTTATTTATTTCTTGTTTTAAGAAATAATAAATAATCAGATAGATTGCACAGTATGTTGTCTACTTTTATTTGCTTGCTAAGGGATAAAAAAATTGCCCATGAAATACTTTTTCTTGTGTCTAGTTTTTTTTTTTTTTCAGTTATATCTTATTACAAATTTCTAGAATCATTCCAGAAAATACACATAAATATATAAGAAAAAAAGTCTCTTTTTCTTTTAAAAATATTCAACATAATTGTAACTGAATTTACTTAGTTTCCATTTATGATGCCACTTGGGAAATACAGAAGAAAAAAAACTTCTTAGTAGTGCGTGTTTTAAGACTGATTAGCAAAGACCATCAATAGCCTTTCATGAATCACTGAATGGGCCAAAAGCTTATGCTTTTGTCACCAAAATATTTTCACTGTTTATGGTTATAACATTTCAACACTCAATATATTCTTCTGAATAAATTTACTGTAACAAATTGACAACTAAATTTAGAAATATAGCTGCAAATCCTTTTGTATAAATGTGTGCAAATATATGTATATGTGCATGTATATATATATACACATGCATGTAAATATGCACTGCAGCAATTTCATGTGCCAAATTTTAAAATACTTTTTGAGTTAGAACTTGCAATTTCATTAGTGAATGTAAGTAAATTAATTGAGATTTTATTTTGTAAACATAACACATTAAAACAAGCACTATATATATGTTAAATAGTGTAGGCATGGTGCCAACTGAAAGGTAGCCATGTGACTTAAACAATAAAGTAAGCTTATTGATCTGATAATTGCATAAATGAAAAATTGAGTCACCATTGTCTATGTTTATCAACTACAAATGCTCTATAAATTTATAGAACTCTATATTTATCAATCTTGCTAAAAACGAAAGCAGATATACTCCAAACAGACTTTTAAGAATAGAAACCAATTACTAGTGCCATAGTGTAAGCTTCATAGTGTAATATATATTTGTCTATATTTTGTATAAGATACATGAATGAATGAATGAATGAATGAATATTGTACGAATATGCAAATGTAATATATATATATAAGTGTATGTGTGTGTATGGAGTCTTTTTTTTTTAATTTTTTTTACATGCAAAATATTGCTATTCTTTTACAAACGTAAATTATATATTTTAGTTGAACAGTTATAGAATCAGCAGCCAGTAAAAAATTAATTTTCATAGGCACACACACACACACATACATATAAACCTAAGATTGTATGAAATAAGATTTAAAAAAAAGTTTGGTCCCTAAATCAGCTGTGCTGTTATGTGAAGAGGGAAAGTAATTACTAGTTTTATATATATATAAAAAAAAAAACAATTTCCAGGGAATATATAGAAAATTCCTTTTAATGTAAACTCTGATCAGCAGAGGAGAAAAATACAATAAACCAGCTGACCAAAATACAAATCTAAGTTTAGATTTAAAAAATAGTCAATATTAGTGACATTTTTTGGGAGTTTTTCAAAAAGAAATTTATTGAATCTAAATTGACCGAATAAAAAGTATTTTCCGTGACCCATCTCTCTTCTTCTTCAAGGTGAGTGCTTAAGGGTTCAGCAGTTTGTTTGACAAAGTAATCGCAATGATCTTCCCTCTTTTGCACAGGAGTAGATTTGATTTGAGAAATCTTTAACAACTTGGATGCTTTTATGACAAGATAAATATAAAAAATTGCTTTTATTTTTCTTTTCTTTACTTCTTTGTTGAAAAATAATATAAGCATCTTTTCCAGAAAAAGAGAAGGAAAAGATTTGGCAATTTTGTTACTTGCTTTTTAGGTTTTTTTTTTTCAAAATTTTTATTGCTTTACAAAATGAGAGTGGGGTTGGGGAAACAGAAGAAGAAATAAAATCTTAGATATGCTTATTATTCTGGTGTTTAAAGTATTCAATGTGACATGGTATTATTTTCTATATTTTAAAAAGTAAAAATTTCACAAAATGGAAGAAGAAAAAAAAAATCTATAAATTTGATTTTTGTTGTGAAGAAGTTTTGAATTATTTAAAAAGCTTCAGCAGTTAAGGGTATATTTTAGGTTTGTTTTTCCATTCTCTGTTAAATTAGATATGTTTGGGGAGAGCAGAAAAGGGCTGGGCAAATTTTTAAGAAAGACTAACAAGAAAAAACAATGCAAGCAATATTATTCCTGCCAAACGATAAAATCAAGTTCAGTTTTAAACATGTTTGACGAACGAATAATGTTAGCAATTTTCTTAAGAAATGGGCAGGAATAAACCTTTTATCATTCTGCCATTTTTAACTCTTTATTATCAGCTAAAGAGCAAACAAGAGTAAGACTAAACAAAAAAAAAATTAAAATTAAGCTAAAACTATTAGATGGGGAGAGACACAGGGAGATAATTGTAGCATTTTTATAACTGAACAGAGAAAAGTTTTTTGTAAATAAAATGAGAGAAAAGGGAATACAAAGTTAAAAGCAGAAACAAATTAGGGGAAAAAAAATCATTAAAATGGAAAATAGTTACTTTTTAGTGTAGAGCCCAAAAAATATTTTTACAACTTAAATTTAGCAGCAGTAATGAGAAACAGAAATCAAATAACTTGTGTTAAAGAGAAATCTTAAAATATAAAAAATATTAAGTTAAAACCAGCAGCAAGTTTAAAAAAAAAAAAAAGACTGATGTCCAGCAGTTTTTTTTTTTGGGGGGGGGTTCTATTCTGAATTTTTTTTTGTTAAAATTCAAACCAGTGAAAAAAGCAAAATTTGGAAAATTATAAAATATTTAAAACATTTTTTTTAATATTTAAAACCTTTGAAACTTTACTTTCCTTTGTTTCTTTTTTACTTTGGTTTGG
This sequence comes from Idiosepius hallami, assembly GCA_034780655.1. NCBI lineage: Eukaryota > Metazoa > Mollusca > Cephalopoda > Idiosepiidae > Idiosepius > Idiosepius hallami. Next base: position 17,786 of record JAUZSX010306839.1, on the reverse strand, counting down.
TTTTACCCCATTTTTTTAGGTCATTTAATGTCGAGAACAATCATTTTTTGATAAATGTTCTTCAGATAGGTTATTTTTTTAATAACACAATGTACACAATTTAACACATAGCCGGAGAGAATGTGGGGATTCATACCTTTCCCAAGGTATTAATCTAAATATGAATGCAAATCGAACAGCTAGAATTTGAACTCGCACATTACTATTCCACAGTCCAGGTGCCTACCCACTAGGCCAAGTGGACGTTCCTGCTTAAATTTTACCCAATTTTATGGAATTTGATAAGTGAGGAGGAATAATTTATTTTTTTTTTTATTTGATGGAAATAATTTAAGTTTTGGTTTCTATTCTTGCATTGAAAAAAAAATTAAAAACTTAATATTAGAATAAAAAGGGAAGTAAAAACAAAAAGAATCTTGGTCATCAAAATGTTTTCCTTGTTAGGTGTGTTTATATATTTGTTTATATACACCCATTGGAACCTTTTGTATGTTACCCTGTCATTAGTAAGCAGATGTTTTTAATAACCGTTTATCTGCTATATGTGACTGGTTTTTGATAGTGGCAGAGAGTTGCATGCAGAAAGATTAACTCCATATATATATAAATGTGTGTGTGTGTGTGTGTATATAAATATCAAGATGGACATGCATTTAGAAAATGGAAACATGTATTCCAATACTGAAACCTTCATTTGTATTTGATTTTTATCCATTTTATAGTTTGAAACATTCATCTCATCTTTAAGTATATTCATTAGTTTGTTAGACTAGACAAAGAGTCAATAACCATTAGTGATTCATTTTCTTGCCTGTACGATTGTTGGGTCAACTCTGACAGTTACCAATGCTGACACCAATATTGTGCAGAAATACAGCAAATAATCATATTATACAAGTATGTGTGTGTATAAGATCGACTGTTAATTTTGCATTGATTACACTAAGCCAACCTTCTCTTTGATAGTGAGCATCAGTGCCCTCACATGAAACTACTGTTGTAGGGATTGCATGACCCCTGTTGTAGAGAGCAATTAGATTTGAAATTCAAGTGAAAAATTTATATAACATACAGCAGTAGTACCAGAAACAACAACAAAAGCAACCACAAGATGCTGATACCTGTATCTGTCATGGTTTGGTTAAGAATTGAGTTTTGAGGAGCTATTGTCATTGTTTCAGGGCAGAACATAAATGATTTCATGTAAGCAGTTATGAATTAATATCTAACTGTTTGTATTTCATGAAAAGAAAATAGTTGTTCATTAAATGATAATCAAATTTATTACAGAACTAAAATAAGACACAAATTGAATTTTAGTTACATAAACCACTGACTACTAAAGATTTTTCTAAAACTTTGAAAATGATATCCTGTAGGTGTCAGACGGTGAACTCCATAGGAGATGAAAAAATAAGTTTACTTCATGAATTTAATTAAAAATTATTAGAATTATTAAATGGCTACATCCTAATCCTCCTTGTGCTAGAAACAAGATCCCTACACTTTTTACATAATCATTTTTCAGGATAGCACTTGCTTTTTGGGGTTTCATTACTAATTCCAATGTTTCATATCAAAACATTTAACCGGTTTTATTTCTCCTTTTTTTAAATTAATGTATGCCTCATAAGTATTTTGAATACATAATAAATCATAGCAACATAACTTAAAAATAAAATAGAATTGCCTTGTCTATTGGTTTTTGCTTCTTGCATTGTTGTTGCTGTTTTCTATTCAGAAAATGCTCATAAAAAGAAGTTGAAAAAAATTAAATAAATTAATTAAACTTCATAAAAAACTATTTATAGTTCTAATTGCAAAAAAACAGCAACCAATTCAATTTTTACTATTAATAAGAAAATTAAATAATTGTTTTTAAACAGTTATTATTGTGTTCTTTTTAAACAGTTATTATTGTGTTCTTAAAGTGGTCCCTAGCTGCATAAGGTAAATGTAATATAGGTATAATTTAAAAATGAAAATTTTAACCACTGACCAGTATTTTTTCTAGCTCAAAAAAAAAACAAACCAAAAAGCTAGTCCAAGACCCGAATGCCCTTTAAGTCAAATTTCAAGTCTGTAGACAATTAATCGAGGACTGGGGTAGAGGCTGATTGCTTGTATTTGTACACACACACACATTTTCTCTTTTATATAACAGTTTTTGGTATTTATAAAAAAAAAAAAAATCGCAGAAACTTTTTATAATTAAAATATCTTAATTGTCCAGTATCTAAAAATTAAAAATCTTTAAAACTGATATTAAAATATTTTTTTTTCTTTTGGTAAAATACTTGGTTATTTTAGTTATTCATAATCAATCAATACTTAACTAATATCTAATATTTTACTTTGAATAACATTCTCATTGCAAAATTGAATATTTTCTAAAAATGTTCATATTCTTTCTTTTAACTTTCACCAAATTTTTAGTAATTTTCTTTTGGACTATAAATTACAAAAAAAAAAAATGCCTGTTTGTTTCTACATGAATGGAACTGTTTCAAGGTGGGGGGTGGGCATGAACATAGACAAAAATAAACAAAAAGCGAAACACTTTTCACTTTAATCACTTCAAATTGTCTGTAAAGTGTTGAATATTATCAGGCCATTTTTATATGGACAGTAGTTCTTTTTTTCTTCTTTTTCTTCAGTTATTTTAGATTTTATGGTTACAGTATTGAAAGTTACTAAATACATTTTTGCAGCAGTTTTGGTACACAGTATATAAAGCTATTTTGCTGTGTTCAAATTTATAAGAGTTTTCTTATGTGTGTGTGTGTATAAGTAGTGCTGGTTAATGTGTGTTTTCCCTAACAAAACCACAAGAACAGTTCAATAAACAAAACGCTTTTAATTCAAACATTGAGGATAGAAATGAGTGTATATGTGTTTGTTTTGAAGACACCCTACACAGAAGTGGATAAACTGAGTGAAGAAGAGGCAGAATTATCAACAATAATAATGGGGAGGAGGATTAATTTTTTAAATTTCATATGCAAAAGTTGTGCATTTATACATATATAAATATATACATACATACATCTACACACACAGACATGCAAACACACACACACAATCATGTGTACATACACAGAGTATTATTGAATGTAGATAAAAATGGTAAGATATAGCATTTCCACATAGTAGAAAAAATATTTCAGTTCAAAATAAAGTTAAGAAAAATTAAAACCATGCATTTCTTATTTGCTTGTTTTTTAGTTTCATTTTTTTCTTTGTTTGTTTGATGTAAAAAAAAAAAAAATAATCCTAATAATTTACACATGCCAGACAAAGATGAATATTTTATATTTATTAACACCCCAGCCCTCCTTTGTTAAAAGTTTTCTTTCTAAATTGAGAATAAGACGTCTTTTCCCCATTTTTTTCCTTTTTTGTTGTTGCTTCTCTTTGAACCAAAATGTCACAAGTGAAAACATTGGAAAAAAAAAAAAAGGAAATGAAATATTTTGTGATTGTCCACAAATAAAGACAAAACAAAAATCATGCTAATGTTAAAAAATAAAATTTTGATTCTAAAAGCCATGAAGAGAGATGGTTAGAGGAGCATGTGGATTTATAAGGGAAGTACTGATGCTGTCCATTTTTTATTATAAACATTATAATTATAGAATTTACATATGTATGTTTCTTGTGTATAGATTAAATTTCCAAACCCATATGACAATTAGAAATGGAGTGTCTTTATTTATCTACCATATTTATTGGCATAGAACTCGCACTTGTTTCTTCTAAAATTGGGACTTGAAGATCCATATGAAAGTTATGAAGATTTTCAATTATTATGAAGAATCTAATAGTGCGTAAAAATATGCAAATAGATTTTAAACTCCAAAGAGCTTTTTTAAGGAATAAAGGTTTGCGCGTCATACATCAATAAATATGATATACTTAAAAAAAAATGAGATCTATACATAATACTAAAAGTTAAGGTGGCAGTTTTAAATATGTACCGAGCCAATTTAAAAAAAAAAAAAAGGGTAAAATTTTTTAGTTATTGGGGTTGGAGATGGCTCATCCCATATCAGAAACTTCTGTAAGCTCTAAAGAGTTGTCACGACACACTCCAGACTGTTTGTCACCAAAATCCAAGCGTATTCGCTTAATTTTTGCACGGTGGTTTTTAAACCACAACTGAACATTCTTAGATTCGAGCTTGGGAAATTTTTGTCGATACTCAGACTGGTTGAGTTCTTCACAGTATTTATCGATCATATAAGCTGACGGGTGCGTTTCTTCCGCAAACCACTTTTCAAGTTTGGGAATTTCTGTCAGTGGATCGATAAATACGCGAGTACGTCGCTTCTTCTCCAGGCTATGACTGTGCGATTTTGAGTGTGATTTCTCCTGTAAATGGCTATAATACTGGGCATTATAGGGGAGGTAATGCATTGGCAGGCCATGGGGCATGTGGCCAGGGACCTGCAGGGTCTGCGCAAGACCACTGCCGGACATTGGCTTCATGTTCACACTGTCCGGTGACTTACTATCATCAATCTCTTGTTTGACGACAATGTTGAACTGGTCAACATCTTGACTCGACATGGAGTTGATGTCCAGTGATCGGTTATCGTCAATTGAAGAGTCACCGTCATCGCAGTCCATTTCCTCATCTTTGAATTTTTTGTGGTTATGCATGACCCCTTCGTCATTTTCTTTTGAGCTACCTGTGTGGTTATAGGGAAGATCATCTTTCACTGCCCCTGAGTGATTGTAAGAGGCCTCATCTTTGGCGCATGCGCTCTCTAGACTATCACGAAACCTACTGTTGTTGAATGTATTGTCTTCTTTAGGACCCAGATTATCTAGGTTGTCCCTTTGGGGAGCGAGGTTTACACCACCTTCGTCTGGAGGTGGGTAAGACTTGCTATTGTCCATTTTGTCTTTTATGTTATCGTCAGACGATGTACGAGGGAGCGGAGGTAATGTAGGGGGGGAAGTATCAGTAGCGGTGGTGGTAGCAGCAGCCTTGAGGGAATCCATCTTTTTTTGACTAACATCCAAAGGCTTACCATCATCCTGATGATGACTTGTAGTGGTCATATCCATTGCATTACCACAGTCTTTCGTATAAGGGGTATGGAGAGGATGAGGCACAATGTAAATTGCATTGCGATTAGGGAGATAAGGGAGAGAATCCGGGGCACCTCCATATGCGTCACCATTTGCGTTCTCCTCACAGCCTTCAAGACTGTCCTCAAGGTTTTTACTTGCCCGGCGCAAAGCGGCACGAGCATTTTTAAACCAGTAAATAATGTTAGTCAAATCTAATTGTTTGCGCCCCTTGCGTGATTCCAAGGAGTTGAGTTCATTCAGATAATGTACCATCTGCTCTCGAGTTGGGTGCTGATTTTGCTGAAACCATCGCTGAAGCCTAGGAATTTCATGCTCAGGGTCAAACGATGTACGCATACGTGTTCTGCCATGGGACAAGGCATAAGGGGGTGATTGCGCAGGTGAAGGTGTAGTGATGGTGGTTGTGCCACATGTATTGGCTGCAGAAGCAGCAACAGAGTTGTTTGATGGTGAGATGCATTGTGGAGGTTTGAGGATTGAGTTTGGGGGTAATGGGCCAAGACGTGGTCCATGGGCATCAATCAGTGATGAATTGACAGGCACTGGTGAGGCCAATTTCAGTGGATTTTCACGTAAAGTCATGGAGGATCTTCGGATTTGTTCTTTGTACCAATTGTTGAAAGCCTGACGTCTTTCATCTGATATCGTTGTCAGTTTTTCTCCCTTTGATAGTGAAAGAAGAAAGTTCTGAAAAATACCAATAGAAAAACAAATAGGAATTAATTAATTGTCCTATTAAGGTCACCACAAAAAAAAAAAGAACGAATTGAGTTCAAAACAAAAATAACAGGTGAACCTTATACTTTGTATATAATTTATATTCTTTGACAGCCATATAATTGTCAAACATTTTGGTATAGTTTATCATGTCCTCATTTGTTGGATCAGAGACAAATTGTAGTAACTTAAAAATACAAGTGAAATAATAAATAAATAAAAACTCCAAAAATTGAATATCTGTCTAGAGATGGTATGGGTGATACTCTTGTGAATCATATGGTTATGTTGGTTTTAAAAATAACATAGATATAATTTTTTGATTGGTTTGCAAATTAAAAAAATTAGTATTAACTAATTGAAATCTATTGCTGTTTTTTTTATAGATATTATTTTATAAGCGTTAATTTACCCAACTTGTGTGTAGACTTTACTGTTCAGATAACAATTGTAGAAAAAATTAAAAATTTTTCCATACATTAAATATATATAAAAAAAAAAAAAATCAAGTCTGTAATATAAAATAAAGTGTCAAATATGATACAAAAATTCTAAGGTAAAAAATGCAGTAGAAAGGGTCAGATTTTTGCAATCAGAATGAACACAGCTAAAAAGAAATATTGTATCAATCAAAAAAGAAATAAATTCATATTTTTTTTTATATTCCTTCCATCCATAAGTATTTATGAGTATATGCTACTGATTACAAAAACATTTAACCAACTTTTTTCCACATTGCCCTTTAAGATTTTGCCTTTATATAGAAAGGGACTGCTTATTTAGCAAGTTTTAAAAGATTTCTGCACTGATCTGAAAAAGCAATCTCAAAAACCCATTTTTGAAAGTTTTAAAAGTGTAAAAAAAAGAGCATTTAGAAAGTATTAATAAAACATCTAAAGTGCAAAAAACAATTTAAACTGAACCTGAAAAAGAAAAATTAATAAGCTTAAAAGATTTGGAGTGTTTCAAAATATCCATGGATCAGTTTTAAAACATTGGTTTTAGAAAGAAAGTGAACATGTACAAAAACTGAATTTAGAAAATGAAAAAATACATTTATGAAATTTGAAAGGAGAAAAACATTTGATCATCTAATAAGATTATAAGGTACTAAATAATATATAGAAATGTATAGAAGAAAAATAACCCCATTAAATGTTCAGTTACCAATATTTTTTTACAACAATATCTAAGTATAAATAGTAGGTATTTTAAGGATATTAGGTGAAACATTTTTCTTAGTCCTCTATAGCCTTTGACTTTCAAATAAAATTAGAATATACATGTAAATTTGTTGTTGTGAATCTTTTGATAAAAACACACATTAAGTTTTTTAGGCAAGAAAAAAAAAATGAAGAGTCATTATGTTTTGGTAAATATTTCTCAGTGACATGGATTCATTTAAAAAGAAAACATGTCAAGATTATACACGGAGTTTTAACAAATTGTAAATATATTTTACTATAATAAACAAACAAATTTATTCGAGGAATTTGAAAGAATATGGTAGAAGGTTTTAAAAAAGGCAAAGCTCTCAAAAACATTCATTGTAGAGAAAATGTTAAGTTACTTTTACTTTTGTTTTTGTGTTACAACATATTTTTTTTTTATTAATATTTATTTGCTTGCCATAAATATTTTGTTATTTTAAAATTAATTTTTGGATAAAAAACAAATCTTACTTTTTTTTCATGTTTTGTCCATATTTTTATATACATTTTTTTATTTATGTTCATTTATTTCTGTGAGCTGTTAATAACAATAATAGTTCTACCATATTGTAATGAATGTTTTTTGATATTATGTGAAATTTATGACAAGCAAAGAAGATGATGAATATAGTATGCAAGCAAAATCTAAAGCATAATTAAAAAAACTATTCTTTTTAGGAATATAAGCAAAGTAAAACTTAGGATTTTTTTCTACTTTTAAAAGACTAGAAATCATTCTGATTCTAAACAGGCTTCATTTATTCCATCAAGATTAATGCATCTGTTCTACTACAAATCTTCTTTCCTCTAACACATACATACACAACAAAAATCGGAAAAATATTGTTCATAATCATACCAACAGGCATTTACAGTCTTTCATAAAAATGAAAATAATCCATTCCTTTCTATCTTCTTTAAAAAAAAAAAAAAGAAACAAAAAAAATGGCTAAAATTTTTCCTGCCTAAAAAATAGATAAAGACACCGTCAGAAATTAAAAAAAAAAAAAATTGAGGTGAGAAGATTATTTTAATCCGTTTATAAATATACATATATAATACAAATGTAAAAATAGAGAGAAAAATATGTCTTTTGAATGTGAAACAGGAAGGGAATGATTGATGGCTGGATTCATTTTAGTTTATTTGTTTTTATGCATATTTTTTAAAAGTTGATTTTAAACTGTTTTTCAGGCCTGAAGACTTTTTTGTAGAAACTTATGGTTTTTTCTTTACTTTTAAAGCAAATATAAATACATATTTTTTTGTCAAATGAATTTTAAAAATTTACTTGCAGATTGGGTGCGAATTATGGTCAGAATGTGGGGCTGGCACCATTGTACTAAGAGGAATGGCTAATCTTTGAAAATTAAAGAACAACAGATTATGGCTTACTACACTTCTTGAAGCAATCTTAAAGAATAAAAAATATCTTCCTATAAGCAAATGATTCTAATGTTGATTGATAAGCTATTAAAGATAATGGAAATTTGGCAAGGGTTGGGTTGGACTTGATCTGAAATCCAGAGTATATTGCTAAAAGGAAAGGATAAAATGTGCTTTTAGTTCAGAATCAGGTTTATGTGTATTTATAGAGAGAGGACTAAAGTCAACAGTATTAGATAAAGACCAGTAAATCATTTGCTTAAGGAAGGGAAATTGTAGTGTTAACAGCATTTTTTTGTAATGAACAAAATCAGCAACAGAATAGGCAATATATGACAATACTGACTGGAGACTACTGGTAGTATGTTTATATTTGTTCAAATGCTAATAATTCATTTTTTTTTCTTTTTCATGGAAAGGATGCTGACCTAACCTTTATCCATCTATCAGGTGGGATGATATAAAGTTAATTTTTCTCTCAGATTTCATTTCTGATTAATTATTCTCTATTGGGAGAAAATGGGTTCTTTCATGGACATTTTATATGAAACATGTGAAATAAGGATAGAAGTGCAAATTGATCATCTTTTAATAATATTCATTTTCCTTTATGAGTAAGTTTATGTTACCAAAAGTGACACAAGGACAAAATTAGATATGCAGCATGTGCAGACAAAATAAAGACAAAACATGCATGGCTAACCAACAAGGCCAGCCAAATATTTAAATTTAAACAAATATAGTCTCTCTTTTCACACACTTATTTGTGGTTATACACTAAAAATAACAAAAAAGTCAATAAATGTCTATTTATTGAGCCTGTCTATGATTTTGGATTTATTCCAATGAAAAATAATTAAAACTTATTTTCTTAGATTGTAGGCACTCTGGATTATAAATTTATTATTTTATATTGGCTGGTTATTTTGCTTTTTAATGGCACATCAACTTCTGTGGATATTCAGTGTTGTTTTGGGATTGGTATTTAGGGTGTTTATCAGGGGTTACTTGATAAGAGCTATATTTTTTAATTTGTTTTATTTTTTAGATTTCCCAGTATAGGCCATTGCTTTTTAGAAAGTTTAGAATTTGTTCCATTTCTACATTGTTAAATAGTTCTTTTAAGTTGTTTGCTTGGTAATCAAATGATTCTTCATATGTTTATAATTCTGATTTTAAGACCTGACCCATGAATTCTAGTCAATGATATAAATGAGGAGAATGCAAAAATACATAGAGCATTAAGAAGTAAAAATTCATTTATTGCTAAGAAAACAATAAAATTTTTATTTTTGTAGCATAAGAATTTGTTAGAAAACTAGTTATTCTAGTTTTATTTTTATAGCAAATCAACCTTAGTAGTTCATTTAATGCCAGCTAAGGTTGAAAAATGGAGATGGTTTAACACAGGAAATTCTTTATAATACATTTGGAATGTTGACCAATTGCTCATATTTTAGAATATAATTGTATTTCTTTTAAGTAGTTTATCATCTTCTATAGTTTAGTTTTGTAGACATCCAACATTATTTGTTCACACTAGACTTTTTGCCTCTAGCCTATTTGTGTTAGGTTGAAGTCTATGTATTCTAGTATATGTTTTACTGAAAGTTTCTATTGACAGGAAATAGTTTGTTTATAAGGTTAAGTGACCAATATAAGGAATAACATTCGGTTTTTTGTGCTACAATTTCCACATTTATGAAGGTAAATTTGTTTGTTTGTCAAAATAATCATTTGATAAAAGCAAAAAAAAAAAACAAACTAGGATATACACAGATATATATAGAGTGAGTGAGAAGAGGGTGTATCAAGTGAGATAAACTGTTAAAACGTGGGAAAAATAATAAAACTAAGACACATTTAACTCCTGGTGGTGTGAATCCATTTTCCGCTAGACTGTGTTGTTTGTTGGAAGCTGTAATCGCGAGAAGAAAAGATGAATGAAAAAGACAGGAAAGAGAAAAGACAAAGATATCTCTTTGGCAAAAGATGATATAAAGAGACAAAGTGTTAAGAGCTGTAACAATGGCATATGTGTGTGTTTGTGTAGTGAAGAGGTAATCAGAGAAGTTGAGAGAGAGAGAGAGGCTAAAATGGATGATTGTGGTTAAGCTGTTCACCTGAGTGAACATTTAGAGTTTTAAGGAGGTAAAAAAAAAAAACACAACTCAAAACAAAAACAGAAGTGATGAAAACGTATTGAAATAAGGGAGGGTTTTATCAACATGAAAAACCTCCCACACAGGAGGTAGAGTTCATATTTGCAAGAAAAGATGAAGAGAAAAATCAGAATGAATACATAGGAAGTGAGAGAGGGTGGAAGGGAGAGAAACGATTGAAGATCAAGAAATAAAAAGATGGAAAAAGCAGAGAGAGAGAGAAATAAAGATAATAGTGTTGCATAGGATAAGCTTGTCTTAAAAAGTATTTGTAAATATTAATAAAAAAGTTTTTCAAGTAAAGGAAAAGATGAGAAGTGAGCTTAAAGTTAAAGAATCAGTGTTCAGAGTGGAAAGGATGAAACCAGATCAACAAACAAGGCCAAAATAATACTGTGAAGAGAATTAAGAATTAAAGTTTGAAAAACCCACTAAAGTTTGAAAAACCAACTAATATCTAAGAACAAAAAAAAATCACTAAATTTAAAGCTTATAAAAATGGAGATTGAAAAGAGATTGTGTAAAGAAATCTTATAAACCAAGAGAATTTTAAGACTAAATGTTCACTTCAACCACTCTGTCCCACCCCAACCACTATTTTGATTTGATTTTTGCTACAATTATTTCAAGATCACAAATCATCAGAAAAAATATTTAAAAAGATTTTTCAGCTGTTTAACAAGTAGCAATAACACTATGAAGACCATAACTAGATAGGAAAGGATTAGTATAGAAGAATTGAATATACTCTCCAAGCATTTGTTCTTAAATATTAGAAATAGCTAGTAATAGTAATGGAAAGAATATTTAGATGACAATATTATACATTTAGCCAGCTTTTCAGAAAACAGCTGAATCTTATAATACTAGACAGATGCAAATAATATTTGTGTTATATATGAATTGCTATAACTACAAGAAAATACAATTAGGTTTCTGTGTTTACTGATAATAATGTAACATTACTCGTAGGATAACTAATACTTAATTTTTTGCTTTGTCAGAACTATCTGAAACTAATTTATTTCAAGAAAAAGATTTTAAGTATTAATTAAAAAATATGCAAAAGCCGCTTATTTCATAAAATGAAATAAAACTATTTTTATTGTTAGTTTAGTTTTATTAGACTTAGGTTAACACATGCAGGATAATTATGTCATTGAGATTTTCTTAAATACTGACGAGGTAATCAATGATTTCTTTTAATTCACTTTTAGGAAACTGAAATGAGGAGGAAAAAAAAAAGCAAAAAAGTAATTTATAGACATGGTACCAAAAATCAAATTCACTTCAAAATGAATTTGAATATTTTTTCTTTTTCCTATGGGTTGGGTTATATGAGGTTGAAGGGAGGACACATGACTTCAATACTTGTCTGTCTGTCTGTCTCTCTAGATTATTGCAAAAGCTCCACACCCCCATCATTCTTTGTCTCTATCTACTGTTAAACTAGTCTTTTTTTTCTAATAAACTAAAAATCCAGATGCATTAATAGACTTTCTTAGAGATTTCTCTACTCAATACTTTCCACCATGGTATTTTTCATGGCCCAGGAGCAAGAAGATCCTATTACGACAGCTGAAAACCATAGAAATACAAGAAATTCTAAGCTATGTATAAAAGCATTTTCTAAGTCAAGAGGCTAAGCTGCCAGTATTAATAGACCTTTGTAAGAGGAGAGAAAAAATATGAAAGAGACGGTACAGCCCCCTGTATTGTAAAGAGATAAGTGACACAAACATCCATAACACAATGATGGTGATGATGATGACCATGACAAGCGATTCAGTAGCAGCTTATTCAGGCTTAGATGATAAGAAGGTGAAATTTTGAAAATTTTAAATCAATGGGGAAGGGGAAGGGGTAGAGTAGAAATTCTTTGCACTTTATTCTTTTAAGACGATGAACAGAACGATCAGGGCAAAGAAGCAGCAAGGTACAGATTTTGTTTTGTGAGGAAAAATCTTTGATTAGCTAGACGCAAAACTTTTAAGGTGATATTTGGCGGATGAGTGCTTACACATCCAAAGAAGTGTGTGTGGGGGGGTGGACGCTGGAAGAATGCACAGAAAAGAAATAAAATTTTTCATAAAAAGCCTTAAGATAATCTATTTCTTCTTTTTAATTCTCGACAGAAAAGGAAAATGTTATCAAGATTTTTCATTTAAATCTTTTTTTTTGTATGTGTGTGTAAAACTTTCACTTTCACCTAAGCCAATAAGAATGCAAATAAAGCCAGAAGCTAAGAACTGCCTTTTTATTATCATTAGTACTAGTTGTCTCATAACAGAGATAGATTTAGAAAATAGTATCTTCATTTCCAGTTTTAATAATGCTCAAGAGTTTTCAATGAGTTGTTTTGTTTTATGGCATATCAAATTCCATGAGCCATTTAATGCTTAATAGTTTTTAAAGCAATGATAGTTTAGTAGAGGATACAAGAATTATATAAACATAAATTTGTCTAGCAGCCATTTCTAGAAATAATTATTTAACATTTAGCTCATTTGACTTGCACTTATAGGAGATTAAAGACCAGAAAAGTCAAATGGTTTTACAGGAATTTAAAAAGAAATGAGTAAATTATATAATACTAATAATCTAACAGAAGTTTGGACAAATACATTGAAATATTCTTAATTAACAAGTGATCTATGTAGTTAATTACTTTACCTCAATAAGAAAAATAAGTAATTTTTCATGCATTCTGGCAATAAAAATCCCAAAATATGATAAAATATTTCCAGAACACTACAGCATACTATAAGCAGTATTAGTTTGTGAAAATTGATGAACATGTACATGAAATTTTTAAAAATAAATTAAGAGAATAATGTTTACTACTGAAAAATATTTTCATTAATTTTTTTAAAATTGATAACTTTAAAAAAATAAAGCTAAAAAAATGAGTTAAATAGATAAATAGACTTTAATCACAAATGATATTTCTTTCAAAGATCTAAATAGCACACTATTAATTTAAGTTTAGCATTCTTAGCTTTTATAATTTTTCTGTAAATTTCAATTCTATTTTTTCTAAATCATTTCTAATGCAAACACCAAAAAGAAAATAATCTAAAATATACACAAGTTGTGTGCTTTCCTTTGGAACCTCAGTTGTCAATATTGTTTGAGAACAGAGATAAACATTGTTCCACACATACTTTCTCTATATTTTCTGTCTCACACAAATGCATATATTTCCATTTAGAAAAATAAAATTGACTCTATGGAAGATTAAATCCTAAATTAAAAAAAAAACATACAAATTTCCAAAGAGTAAGAGATTTAAAAATATTCTATTATGCTTATGATGGGAGGGAATCTAAAAATGTCATTCAAAAAATGTTTCTTTTTATGTGAATGCTTTTCATTTTCTCTCTTTGAAAAGGGCAATTGTAGAATTACATATATTTATTTTAAAGTAAAAAAATCTGAAATCTTTATAAAATGACAACATATACCAATCTTAAAAGTTTTAGGGCCAAGAATGCAATAAAATAAATTCCCTGAAACAAAAAAACATTTTTAAAGAGGCAAGAGAAAAAAAGAAACAAAATAACAACTAAATATAATATAAATGAAGTGTAAAGGTCATGATAGTAAAATATGGGTGGAGGGAATATTAAAAAGAAATGTGCAATGTGTTCAATTGATTGGAAGGGAAAATAAACTTAAACTTGCATGTTGTTGTTATGGTATAATGTTTTGATTTTGATCCATGTAATATTATATATCAATAATCTACTAAATGTACGAACAAACAAGACTCATTGTTTGCAGAGACAGCAAAACAAGCCTCTATACAGATTGTTATATATCAATTTGAGGGTAGTTCACAAAGTAATGCATTTTTTTTCTTAACTTTTAACTCAAAATGGTTAAAGAGCAATGGAGATGAACCCATCTTCTAACTGTGCTTATACATACATACATACATATACATATATATATATACACACACACATACACAGATGATGTCTAAAGAGTTGTTGTGAAATAGAAATTAATGTCTTGATGCCATAGTGCACAGAAACTTTTTGAACACCCTGTCTATAGTAGATAATTTTAATACAAAGTCAAAAACTGAGTGTTATCAAAGGTTATTTATTGACTTCATATCTATGCTTATCTTTTGGGCAGCGAGGGTGGAGCATTGGTAAAAGCTCGGGCTCTGGAATCGTATTACGCAAGTTCAAATCCCAGTCAAAACCATTACATTCACTTTAACTGCCTCAAGCAGATGGGGCTCGTGAAATCAGAAGATGAAATTATCTAGGTGAAGGATAACACTGAATTTTAAAAATCCCGGTTATATAAAGCGCGTAAGAATGGCCTTGTGCCAAACTTGGGTTGGTTCTCACCAAGTAAATATAGCATCTTCTCGATTTAGAGTGTGACCACCTTCTTTAATTCATATCTTCTTCCTCCGTTGGCAGCCCAAAAAAATCTACTCGGCCGGACACCAGATCAAGTTAGGCACAAGGCCAGATTTATGTTCTCATTGCATCACCTAGACTTTCTGTAATCAGTGTTGCCCTTCAACTAGATGAACTACTCTCTTGAAAAGTTGTATCTACTGGGGTTTTGAGGGTCAGTGTTATCCTTTCACCTAGATGAGTTACTCTTCTGAGTTAACGAGGCGCATCATTCCGAGGCAGCTGAAAGTGGAGATAATGGTTTTGACTGGGATTTGTTCTTGTTTCATACGATTCCAGAGTCTAACCTTTTTTACCACTGCTCCAACACAGATAAGGACAATTTTCCACATATGTCCCAGTTGAATTTGTGACCTTATGGATCCGGTTCTGGTTTTTTGTAATATTACTTGCCATTTTTGTTAAAAAAGGGCAAGTTAAATCCAGTCAGAATCTGAAGGAAAGCAGAGAAAAATAAGTAAATCCAATGTAAAAAAGTCCTAAAAGTAATTATATCCAGAATGCCAGATTATTCAATTGTATTCAACGAGATCCAGAAATGGTTATGTGTCTTGTCCTTTGTAAAATCACAGTGGAAAGATGGAATCAAGTTTGGTGTTTTTATACACAACCACTCATCGGTTATGCTTTCTGATTGGTGCAAACCTCGTCCTTCTTCCTATAAATATAAAATGAGTTTCATCATGTGATCATACACATTAATAGAGGGAGGGGGAAGAAGGAAAAAGGTCACAATAGACCAAAAATAATCTAAACTTTGGAACATGACCTAGCAAAATTTCAAACTAGTCACTCAGAGGTGTTCTTTGTGAAATTTCGGCATTCTCTTTTGCCTTAGGTTTCTTAGGGTTGAAAGTGTTAATAGAAACAATATTATCAACATATTGCTTATATTCAAATACTGTTTAGTAAGTCTTCAGTCTATTTTATAAATTAATATTTGTATTTTTGTAAAGGCTGAAGTTGCTCATACCCAAATTGATGAAACTGCTGCTGGTATAAAAGATGTTTTACAAGATTTACTTCAAATGATTGAAGAAGCTGCATCACAAGCTGGTGTTGTTAGCAATATGATTGATAGTATCACAAAATCAATGTCAGAAGTAAGTATTATTTTCTATTTATTTAATAATTAAAATAGAATCTTTTCTATTTCATTTATTTTATGTATAAAATAATAATAACTTATAATAGATTTTAAAATATAATAATTGAATACATTAAATTCAAAAATAAAAGAATAATAATTGTTGTTTTCATTTTCCAAACCTTAATTCTCATGAATTAATCTAGAGATAATTTTCTTTTTAAGAGTTCTTAGCTATTTTATGATATTTACTTGGTGAGCACCCCCAAGTTTGGCACAAGGTCATTTTTACGTGCTCTTACCCGACATTTTTACATTCGTGGTTACCCTTCACCTAGATGAACTGCTCTCCCGAGCTAACAAGCCCCATCTGCCCGAGGCTGCTAAAGTGAAAGTAATGGTTTTGACTGGGATTTGAACTTGCGTACTAAGATTCCAGAGCCCGAGCTTTTACCAATGCTCCACTGTCGCTGCCCTTCGTCCCATGTTCCGATGGGCCCAGAGGCCGATCCTAGATCCAACTATTCTTGTACAGTGTGGGCAGAGGAAGGTAGTAGTGGTGGTGGTGGTGGGTTTGGGTTGGGCCCTCACAGTAGATGCCCTCTTTTTTCTTGATCTGCATCTGTGAAATATATATACTTAGTCGAGCACCAAACCAAGACCAGTTTTACGTGCTAACCATATTCGCAAGCTTTTTGTAATCAGTGTTGCTCTTCACCTAGATGAGTTGTTCTGATTGAGCTGATGGGCCTCATCTATCCGGGTTTTTAAAATCTGTTTTCCTTACACTGAGATCTCTAATCTCAGTATAATGTATATATTTTTGTAAAATTTGATGGTTTTAAATTTCTATGCCTAGTTTATTATTGAGCTTTGTTTTAGTTAAATTTTCCTTTTTTGTTTTTTCCCAGATGTATACCCCACTCCATGCCTGTTGTGCCAGTGGTCATGAAACGGTGGTCAAGCTCCTTTTAGAATTTGGTGTTGAAGTCGATGCTGTCAACATGTATGGCAACACACCATTACACATTGCTTGTTTAAACGGACAAAATTTAGCAGTACGAGAATTGATTCTTTACAATGCTAATATCAACTCAGTCAATCACAAAGGCATGGTAAGAGAACACTCCCTCTCTTTCACCTCAGTGTTAGAGTATTGCTTGCCATTTTTCCCGGTAAGAATGGGGCAAGTTAAATCCAATCAGAGTCCGAAGGGAAGCAGAGTGAATAAATAAGTCCAATATGAAACTGACGATATCAAAGTCCGACAATGTAGATAATTATATCCAAAAGGTTAAAGTATTCAACTGTAGGTAACAAATCCAACAAGAGGTCAATGCAACAAGTCATCCAACAAGCAAATCTCAGCAACAGCAAGTGTCATGTTAGGAATTATTTTCATTTTTATCAAAATACAATTACACATTTATTATGACATATAAAGTTAACAAATGTCGACAATGCTTAGAAAAAGTGAACTCAAACGAACTATCATCTGAAGATAGGAAAAATTTTAAAACATATAGTTAATTTGAGGCTTAACAGGTGGATGAATAAGAAGTTCATTTCTCAACTCATAAAACTAAAATTTAACTCTTAACAAAAAAGAGTTTTGAATACTTCGAAGACAACCTTTTTCAAAAACCCACAAAACCAGCACAAGTAAAGTTCAAATCTCATTTTG
>JAUZSX010306829.1:0-12577 GCA_034780655.1 Idiosepius hallami | reverse complement strand
CCGAGATCGATCACCTGAAGAAGGCCGAAGGGTTAATCGGCCGAAACGTTGTGAATATAACAATAAGGATGAGGACAACAGTCCGAATAATAGTTGTTTGTACAAATCTTCAAGCCTCATCCCAAGGATTCCGAACTAGCAAGTTACTAATTAATTTAATTTAATGATAATTTCTCACTTTTAGAAAACATTTTTAATTTATTTTTCCTTAACTTTTTTTATTTAAAAAGTATTTAAATTCAATGAATAAAATAAAATCATTTATCTTGTGTGCAACTAAAGTAGTAAGAAGCATTCATTCATTCCATTATGTGTGTTTTGGCTTTTTGTGTGTTTAGCATTGTAGGAGGCCTGTCATTAAAACAGAATGTAAGTTCGCACTATAACTCAAAAGTTCAGGAGTGCCATAGCTCATTTAATAGAGTTTATAAATCAAATAGTCTAAATTATTGAAAAGCTCAAGAAAAAGTCTGACAAAGAATCAAGGTTTAGTTTAATAGGTTGAAAGAATTTTTAATAGTAAACTTCAAAAAGTAAAGAGCGAGTTTAAAGCGGGGAGATAACTCTGCGTGAAAAAGCCATGTTTTACTTGTCTTTGTTTTAGGGTTATTATTATCATTATTATTATATTCTTTATTTATTTTTAGTTGGAGAGGGTTGTAAAACAATAAAATCTTTCATTCTTGAAAATTCAAGTAGCAGAAGAATTTTAATAGGTTTCCGATGAGACGGAAAAAAAATTATCATTTTCCCGGAAAACGGAAAATATTGCCAAAAAAATACACTTAAAATATCCGGAAAGCTGAGCAGCAGCAGCAGTAGCAGCAGCAGCAGACCCAGGACCAAGAAAAGACCAGCAGACCCAAAAAGTTATAAATGAAAATAGTTGGGGGCGTATAAACCAACAAAACTAATAAAATTAATTCATTTTTTGCTTTGTTATTTATTCAAACAATAGTAAAAAACAGACAATTCAACTATTAACAGTATAAAAGAAATTCATAAATTAGTAAAATGAAATAGACAATAATGAATGAATGACTTGATTTGGTTGAGGTTACAAGTTAAATGGACGATATTTCAAAACTCAGTCTCGTCCGGCTTTTATTTAAAAATATCTTTCCTTTGTTTCATTTTGAAAAAATAAACAGCGTGAATAATTTTAAAAGCTGTTAATAGATGGTTTTAATTGATTAATCCAACTGGCAGTTGGTTAGCCCTTTATTTTCTTTTGATACTATACTTGGTAGCGCCAACTAAGTTTGGCACAAGGCCATTTTAAAGGTGAATGCAACAACAATGGTTTTGACTGGGATTTGAACTCGCGTACTACGATTCCAGAGCCCGAGCTTATACCAGTGCTATTGATCGCTCCCCACCTTTTTTTTGTTTGATACGTCAACTAACTCAACTCTTTTTGCGTTACGTAACGTTAAACGCTTAACGGGTTATTAATACAACACAAAATTCTAGAATAGTTTGTGAATTCTTCCGAAATAAATAGACAGACCCTAAAATTAAGGACATCCAGTGCCACCCAGTCAGTACCAACAAACCACATACAGACAGTACTCAAAACACAATCCAAAACCAAACACCTACTGAATAATACCGAAAAGTGTTCTCAAATATTCTATTTTAATAACTAACTAGGGACGATATATCGGCTTTTTAGGGTAGTTACAAACACAAAGAAAACGATTACTCTATTGTTAAAATAAGTGTTTTAATTTAAATATTAACGCTAGTAGAATAATAGCCACGGAGACATACATTTACTTCACTTCACATGACAATTAAAACCAAAAACCACCATCTGTTGTTATTGTTCAGTAGTTGTAGTTAAAGAAAGATTTAATTAAAAATATCCTGGGTCTTTAATCATAGTGTTTTTATTTATTTCTTTTAATATAAAACTGCTCAACAAAACTGTAATTGAATAGACTACTTAAATAATTTTTATTTAATGAATTTAATTAAATACAAAAACTTAAAAAAATAACAATGAAATTTACTTTTGCACAGTAATTTTTTTTTCATATAACACAAAACCTAAACAAAAGACTATTTGTGTTTCTGTTTTTTGTCTTCATTGTTTGAAAAACAAAAAGAAAATAAACGAATTAATTAGTAGTAGTAGTAAAAACACCAACTTAAAAAATTTTTTCTAAAATTTAGGCATCATTGAAAAGGTAATTTTTGGGACCTAAAAAGACAAAAACAAAAAGACACTCCAATATTTTGGCCCTAACAACTCTATTAGTGACTAATATTGGTAATTCTGATGAGTCAGAATGTTTAAAAAACATCGAAATAAATGTACAGGTTTTTAACTGAAAAATGTTATTGAATATCTAATTATAGTTTCAGATAATTTTTAAAATCAAATTAAATTGCAAAAAAAAAAAAAATTAAATTGGATGCTGACGAGGACGACTACTACTACTGTTGCTGGCTGAAACGTCAATGGTCCAAATTCCAATATTTTCTCTTGGCGATTTAACAGATTCGTAATGTATATTTGTTTCTAGGGCCTAAAATAGTTTTCATTTTTTCCAAATCGTCGATAATAGTTTACCCTTTCGACCCTAAAGGGCCGATATATTGGCCCTGGTGGTTAATTAAGTAAAAAAGACAAAAACTGACTAGTTGGTCATTTTGTTAAATCAGGGTTATAAGGTTTAATCAAATCAGGTTAATGTGGTTTCTGATTGATTGATTAGCCAATAATCGATCCATACCAGACCATGCCTTCATTTGTCTAGCTCTTTGAACCCCGACATCAAAATAACCAAGTAGTCACTCCAGAGTCGTTATATTAGAGGAACAACATATTAAAACCCAAATATTGGTTTGTTTGTTTTTTTTGCCTTAAGTCGTCAGGGCCTATATATCGGTCTCTTCGGGTCCAAAGGTTTTAATGAATTATTTTGGGGGAGAAATTGAACAAAAATTAAAAGAAATTCAACATAAACACACCCAAAAAACACCTACACCTGTCTGTCTTGTCAATATTTAGTAACCCAAAAATTACGTGTTTTTTTTTTGTTATTGTTAGACAAACTAACTGATGATGATAATATTGATAACAATTTCTCGAAAAAATATAAGCTACTTTTATTGAAGATCTTAGTAAACCTTTGGAACCTGAAAAGCAGACATATCAGTTTTGGCAACATAAAAAGACGACACAACCACACCGATATTTCAGCCCTCTATAACTGGCTAATTTTGCTAATTAATAATTACGTATCACCTTTTATCGCTAGTTACCGCTTTTTTACGACAGGGTCCAAAAATTTAAACATAGAATATACTTTTCTTTTATAACCGCAAATAAGATCAAACTCAAATTTAACATACGTACAACAAAAACAAAGACATTGTCATTTTTTAAACCATTATTCTGTTATTTTTTTCATATGACTCGAAGAAAGATTTAGTTTTTTTTTTCAATACGATTTACTTCTAATCCAACTATATTTGTATCTGTAATACTTTCTTTCAACAATAGATTTATTAAAATAAACTATAAATCTAATATAAATAGTTAAAAAAACAAGTAACTAAACCATATTTTTATGAAACCGCAAGAAGAGATAACTGAGAATTTAATTACGTATAAGCCAAAATTAAAATTTAATTTATCAATTGTAATGTTTTCCAAACAAAGGGGGTTTATGATTAAAATGTCCTTGCTATATAAAGCAATAGTTATAAGCTTTTTTTATTTAAAAATAAAATAAACAAAAAAAGATCTGGTCTGTCGAGTTAAGTAGATGTGAGTGAAATTAATCAAAATGTAGTCCGAGTCTCGTCGTAGACCGATTATTATTCTACGAAAATTGCCGAAGAAACACGAAGTCAAAATCCAACGTATTTCTATATCAACATAGACCTCTATTTAGGAAGATAAAAACGAAGATTCCGGAGCTTAGACAATTCTTCTCGATTACTTACTGTGTTTAATGGATATCTCTATTTATCATCAAAACAATTTAACAGATTCCCAACATTCAGGTATCATCAGCATTGTTAGTAGAAAAACGTGTTGCTGGCTTACAACACAGTTTCATTCACAGACCAAACTGGAGATAATGATGACGTCACGAGCCAGTCATGTGACACACGCACTGGTCATGTGATGACATAGATCATCCTACTTTAATCCACCCTCTTCTCTGGAAAAGTAGTTGAAAAATGAATTAGAATTATATGAACAAGGTTTTTTTTTCTCTTTTTTAATTGACTCATTAATAATAATCCTCACATGACGCGTGATGATGACAAATTTCCTATCAGAATTTATTTACATTCTATTTTATACGAGTCTAGTAGTATCTCTTTCTTTCTCTGAGTTACTTTTTTTTGTTCTTTTTTTTTTCGGACTCTCTAATCAATATTTGTGAATGAATAATTATTCATCCTACGCAACTTTTTTTTGCGTAGTTTTTTTTTATAGTATTTTTTTAAAAATCAACCAATAGCTAACTACGAGAAAATACTATTTAATTTGAAGAAACCAAAAAAAACTCTTTTATTGTCCCATTCCTTTACAAAAAAATAAAAATAAAAATACTCACACACTCACACAAAAAAAATTTTTTTTTTTCAAATTAAATAATCAACAAAAAATCTTTTTTCTGAAAACCATATGTTAGCAGACAGTAGTAGTAGTCCACCTACCTACACTGAACCAGTGAACCAGAACCATACCACAAACGGAACGCCAAAACGCCACACACCATTGCACCAACACACACCACCAACAACCACCACGTATATTAATTTTTACGGACGAGATTTACAATGAATGCAATACATATTTAACCCTTAGAAACCTAAAAGGCTGATCTATCGGCCCTGACAAAATAAGGCAAAAAAAGACACTCCAATGTTTTGGCTTTAATATGTTATTGTTAATGTTCCTCTAATATAACGACTCTGGAGTGACTACTTGGTTATTTTGATAAGTCGGTGTTCAAAGGATTTATAGCAATAAGCAACAACAACAACAGTAACACCATTTATCTTTTACTACAACAACTTGTATTTTTTTTTTACTCTGACTTAGCAAAATTACAAACTAGGTGTCAATCAGAGCCATTTTATTAGAAGACCAATATGCCATACCCAGGAGGACTAAAATATCAGTCTTTTTTGCCTTAGGTGACCTGGGCCGACATATCGACCCTTTAGTGCCCAAAGGTTTAAAATAGAAAATAGAATTACCTCCAATTTCTGTTATTGGCAAACTTAAAGTTTAATGCCTCGACAATTATTGGAAACGCTCGTTACGTTCCACCCATCATCGTGTTGCCGGTGTTATATCAAATTTGTTCTCTCTAACAGAGATTTTCAACATTTCATACTTGTCTTTTTTTTTGGAATCCTTTGAGATGATTCTTCATAATATTTATTTCCATTTTTGGTTACTATTTATTTTTGTATTATCGCCACGTTTCGAACAACAACGGTCTGCACAAACGGATATACGCAATATACAGTGTTTACTGTTTGTCGCTTTATTCCAGATCATAATTGTGTAAATAACTTCAAAGAATTAATCATACAAAATTGAAACTTTGGCACACCGTTAGAAAGTATATGGGGTTAGTAATTATATGAAGGCCCAATTACCATCCACGGTGGCCAAAATAGAAAAATATGTATCAGAACGTACAATAAACTTGAGCAAAAGGGAATGACCGAAAACAGACAGCGCACCACACGGTGTTTATATTTCAAAACAACTTTATTCGAGATAGAAAAGGGGTTGAAATAGATTAGCTGGTGTATTTGAGAAGAACTGAAATGTGAGATGTTCATTGAAAGAGAAAAGAGAGAAATTGATGTGTTTGAATAAAAATAATGCGGTTAGATAAAAGTCCGCAAAAAATTGAAGTTTGGAAAGGTAATTTTTTTTTTTTTAGATATTCATCTTACTTGTAAGTTGGGAAGGAAATATACACGAGTGTGCATGATGAATGCAGAAGGCTTTGACAGGAGGCAATGTTTACAGGGTGTTTATAGTTTTGAATGTAGTAGGAGTGGTATTTGATGTTATGGCCGTTGCTGATGATAGCGATGTCGGGTGTAGCATAGCGAGAAAGTCGGCAGGCCTGACCAAGATAGCTGCTACGCCACGATAATTCGTGTAGCATCTGGTGGTAAAAAGAGGAAGACAGTCCTTTCGGTCGTCTTATATAGTGGAGTGGTCTAACGGGTTTCGTGGCTAAAGTTGTTGACTAGAAGATACGCTGACCAAATACGAAAGGACGATTTTGGGCATTTCGTCTAGAGTGGTTAACATCCGGTTGTATCGCCACATATCCATTTGTACGGACCGTTGTTGTCCGAAATGAGGTAAAACAACGACTCTGAAGATTTTTATTTTGAAGATAACAAAATGATAATCTGCTATAAAGCGAGAGACGAGATTTAAATTTGTTTTTGAAAAATAAATTTCAAATATATTGAATTATGAAACTAAAACGAAATATTTTTTTTGTATTACAAAAGAAAATGAAGCAACAAAATTAGGAATTTAATTTTAATCAAAGGTAAAATTTTTATCAATTGGTAAAACCTCGGTCTTTGGAATCGTAGTACGAGAGTTCAAATCCCAGTCAAAACCATTGAATTCACCTTAAAAATGGCCTTGTGCCAAACTTGGTTGGTGCTGCTGCTGCTGTTGCTGCTCACCAAGTATATCTTTATTATTTAACGATGAGAACAATCTTTTGTAGAATAATGTTTTTTTTTGTCTACACGTAATTTTTTTAATAACACAATGTACACTATTTAACCCAAAGCTTGAGGAAAGGTGTGTATGAGGGGATACACCTTTCTCAAAGTTATAAGACAAATTAGGAACACAAATGGAACTACTAGGATTCGAACTCATGTATTACGATTCGAAAGACCTACTATTTACCTACTAAGCCAAGTGGACCTCCCCAATATAAATAAATATATAATTTCCATGCTAGATGACGCGTGCAGCTGATGGCCCAAAAGATAGAAAGTTTGTTTATTTACGGCATATCAATTTTAAACGGCCATTTCATGCCGAGGAGGAGGAGGACATATATTTTTGATAAATGTTCATTTGATCCCACATATATTTAATAATAAAATGTGTATTATTTAATCCATAACTGATATAGATGTGAAAATTCATGCTTTTTCTAAAGGTATTCTTCCCCCTCCCACTCCCCCCAAAAAAAGAAAAGAAAGAAAGACATGCGTTAGTAGTGAGAGAGAGTACATAGTAATTGTTAATTTCTTCAAACGAAATACAGACTATTTTTAGTTTGATTGACGGTCAAAGGGACAAAACCCAAATTTTATTTTTCCTGAATTATTTCCCTTTGCAATTATTAAAGGATGATAATTTTATTCCAAATATTTGTTAAGAATTTTCACTAGAAAATGAAAAAGAAATGAAAAGAAGACTTAACACATGTAAATAATGGTTTAATGACTTCTCATCACCCGGCTATTCATCACGGTCTATTCATCACTAGACTTTTCATCACGTGTACAATTTATCACCTCGACATCGAATAGGAAACTTAACAGCTAAAATCGGTTTACGGTTTACGGACTTCTTATCACTCAACGATCAATCACGGTCTATTCATCACTAGTCTTTTCATCACGTGTTTTTTTTCATCATGTGTATAATTTATCACCATGACATTTATAACTTTCATCACCCCACCCGAAAACGGTTTACAGACTTCACATCACTCGATGATTCATCACGGTTTATTTATAACTTGACTTTTAATCACGTGCTTTTTTCATCACCTCTACAATTTATCAATACGACATCAAATAGGAGGCTTAAAACCTAAAATCGGTTTACGGACTTCTCATCACTCAACAATTCATCACGGTCTGTTCATCACAAAACTTTTCATCAAGTGATTTTTTCATCTTTCGTACAATTTATCACCACGACACGACATCGATAACTTTCATCATCCCAAAGATAAAAATTACATATATTCATAATATTTAATTATGTAGTTATGTTTTTATTAGATTAAATTTTTAGCCCCTTTGAAAATTTGGGGGTTATTTTTATGAGAGATTATCGAAATCTATAAAGTGAATATCATCAACTTTTTCAAACTTTTAAAAAATTAAACAATAAAAAAATTATTTTAATTAATTTATTTTCTTTTTTATTTAAAAATTTTAACAAACTTCTTCAAATAGTTTATTTTATTTCAAATTAATATTAGCAAACATTACAGTGCTTAAATTTTATAATTAGAATAATAAGAATTCCAAGTGATGAGTGATGAATTGTCAACGTGATGAAAAAATATGTGATGAAAAGTCTAGTGAAGAATAGATTGTGATGAATAGTCAAGTGATGAATCGTCATTATGCGATGCATTAGTAGTGAGAGAGAGAGATAGAGAGAGAGAGAAAGAGAGAGAGAGAGAGAGAGAGAGAGAGAGAGAGAGAGAGAGAGGGAGAGAGAGTACATTGTTATTGTTAATTTCTTTAAACAGAATACAGAGAATTTTTAGTTTAATTGACGGTCAAAGGGAAATAACCTAATTTTTTTGTCCAGAGTAATCTCCCTTGACTATCTGTTATGTAAAGATGTAAAATTTTATTCCAAATATTAATTCATTTTGCACTGAAAAATTAAAAAAAGAATTGAAGGGGAGAATTAACACATAAAAATGGTTTACCGACTTCTAATCACCCTACGATTTATTACGGTCTAGACTTTTTATCACCTGTTTTTTTCATCACGGAGACGAAATACAGAGTATTATCAGTGTGATTTACGGTCAAAGGGAAACAACCCAGATTTTTCTGTGTAGAGTATTCTCCCTTGGATACTGTTATTTGACGATCTGAATTTTATTCCGAAGTATTTGTTAAATTTGCACTGAATAAATAAATAAAAAAAAACAAACAGACATAATTAGTTTGAAAATATTGAAATGAATTCATTTAACAGAACTGATTTTTATGAATTTTTTAAATAAATAGTCTTAATTAAATAAACTTTAAAATCAATTTTTTTTAAGAAAGAGTATTATTGTCTTTAAAAACCAAAACAAAACAAATTAAATTTCACCTTTGCAAGATTTTTGACTAAAATGTTATTGAAAATTAATTATTAAAACAAAAAAATAATTACTTAAAAAGAAAAACAAACAAACAAAGAAAAACAAAAACAAAAAAACAAACAACACTTTAGCTCGAACCCAGATCATCGTCTCCACAAATTAAAATTAGAATCGTGATAATTTTACCACTAGACAAAGGTCAATCTCGTAGAAACACCCGTGAAAAAAGTTGTTCAAAATTGTGACGGATAAATTAGAACCACGACTGGTTACTAAGATACGTAGTTTGTTCTTTCTGTAGACAATGAGTGTTTTTTAGGGGTTTACGATACTTTCAACATCCGACGATTCATCACCTGACTCATAATTACGGTCTATTCATTACATGTTTTTTATCACTTTGAGAATTCATCACTCAAATTCATCACTTAAACTTCTCATCACTTAGACTTTTTTTAAAATTTAATTTCTGTTATGTTTGCTGAATATTAAGTTAAAATAAAATGAAACTATAAGTTTGTATAGATTTTT
Source organism: Idiosepius hallami (assembly GCA_034780655.1). Taxonomy (NCBI): domain Eukaryota; kingdom Metazoa; phylum Mollusca; class Cephalopoda; family Idiosepiidae; genus Idiosepius; species Idiosepius hallami. Next base: position 2,942 of record JAUZSX010306829.1, on the reverse strand, counting down.
AAATAAAAAATAGAAAAAAAAATTATTGAAATAAATTTTTAATTGTTTATTTTCTAAATTGTTTGAAAAAGTAAATGATATTCACTTTATAGATTTTAATAATCTCTCGTAAAAATAACCCTTATATTGTCAAAGGGGCTAAAAATTTAAACTAATAAAAACATAATTACATAAATAATTGTAATCTTTATCTTTATAGTGATGAAAGTTATCGATGTCACGGTAATAAATTGTACACGTGATGAAAAATCCACGTGATAAATAGACTGTGATGAGTGGTCGGATTATGAAAAGTCCGTAAACCGATTTTGGCTGTTAAGTCTCCCATTCGATGTCATGGTGATAAATTGTATACGTGATAAAAAAACACGTGATGAAAAATCTAGTGATGAATAGTCCGTGAGGAATTGTCTGGTGATGAGAAGTCCGTAAACTATTTTCAGGTGATAAGTCTCCTATTTAATTATTTCTAATTTTCAGTGCAAATTATTAAAAAATAATCGGAATAAAATTATCAACTTTTGATAACTGCCAAGGGAAATAACTCTAGGCAAATAAAATTTGGATTATTTCCCCTTGACCGTTAATCAAACTAAAATACTTTGTATTTCGTTTGAAGAAATTAACAATTACAATGTACTCACTCTCACTACCAATCTATCGAATAATTTCATCACTTAGACTTTTCGTTGTAAATCTAAGTTCTGTAATGTTTGCTAATATTAATTTGAAATAAAATGAAACTATTTACAGAAGTTTGTTTAGGTTTTTAAATAAAAAATATAAAATAAATTGAAATAATTTTTTTTATTGTTTATTTTTTTTAAATTTTTAAAAAGTGGATGATATTTATTTTATAGATTTTAATGATTGCTCGAAAAAATAACCCCATAATTGTGAAAAGGGTTAAAAATTTAACGTAATAAAAACATAATTACATAATTAATTTTATTACATGAATAAATAAAAATTTTATCTTTGGGATGATGAACGTTATCGATGTCGGGGTGATGAAATGTACACGTGATAAAAAAACACGTGCTGAATAGACCGTGATTAATCGTCGGGTCATGAGAAGTCCGTAAACAGATTTTAGCTGTTACGTCCCCTATTCTATGTCGTGGTGATAAATTGACTACGTTATGAAAAAATACGTGATGAAAAGACTAGTGATGAATAGACCGTGATGAATTGTCTGGTGATGAGAAGTCCGTAAACCGTTTTCTGGTGTTAAGTTTCTTATTCAATTCTTTTTTATTTTCCAGGGCAAATTATTAACAAATATTTGGAATAAATTTATTATCTTTTATAACATTTGCTAAGGGAGGTAACTCTAGAAAAATAAAGTTCTGGTTATTTCCCTTTGACTGTTAACAGCTTTGGCCTAAATTGTGAACAATGTGTATTAAAAATGAATGTGGACAAAAAGGACGTTTATCAATAAATGATGATTGTACTCGGCATTAAATTGTACTCGGCACTAATAATTACAATTAACAATTACAATGTACTCTCTCTGTCTCTCTCTCTCCCTCTCCCTCTCTCTCTCTCTTTGTCTCACTACTAACGCATCGTATAATGTCTTTCTTTCTTTTTTTGGAGTGAGGGAGGGAATACTCTTGGAAAAGGCATGAATCTTTACATCCGTATCAGTTATGGATCAAATAATACACATTTTATTATAAATTGTATGTGGGGTCATATGAACATTTATCAAAGATAATTGTACTCGGCATGAAATGACCCTCCCCCCAAAAAAATTGATATGCCGTAAATTAAACAAACTTTCTATCTTTTGGACCATCTGTTGCAATATTTATTGCGTAAATAAAATACAATTTAGCACAAGGCCATTTGGGAGAGGGATTAGCCCTGCTGGTCGTACAAGTATTACTTGACCATAACTAGACTCTTCCGTAACCCATCAGTCATCTAGCTTGGAAATTATACATCATTTATATTAGGAAGGCCCACTTGGCCTAATGGGTAAATAGTAGGTGTTTGGAATCGTAATAGATGAGTTCGAGTCCTAGTCGTTCCATTTGTGTTCATAACTGAACCTTTTACTCTTAGGAAAGGTATGAATCCACACATTTATTCCAGCTTTGGCCTAAATTGTGAACAATGTGTATTAAATGAATGTGAACAAGAAGAACGTTTATCAATAAATGATGATTGTACTCGGCATTAAATGACCTAAAATATATAATATATTTATAATATATAAATAATAATATAATATATAAATAATGTGCAATAAAACAAAACGAAACATAAATAAACATCATATAATTTAGTTTTCTTTCTTATTTTAAGAACTATCAACCTCAACTCTGGCCCTACTGACTGCTCAAGCCGTTGATCTGTGATCATTCCACAAGTTACGAAACGATGCAGGTAAGTCCATTTGGCCGAGTGGGTAGGCAGTCGGATTTCAGAATCGTAGTACGCCAGTTCGAATCCCAGTCGTTCCATTTGTGTTAATAATTCGACTAATACCCTTGGATCAGGTATGAATCCCCACAAAATAGCGAACATTGTACTACAATTCCTAAGTCTGATTTTCTATCCACTGGGCTATATCCAGAGAAAGAGAAAGTTTTTTTTGTGTTTTACGGCATGTCAACCTTTTGAGGTAATTTTAGGCTGAAATCAACCATTTTTTTAAACGTATTTTTTTCTACACGAATTTAAAAAACAATTTTACAATATTATTAAATCCATAGCTGGAGAGAATGTGGGGATTCATACTTCTCCCAAGGGTATTAGTCCAATTATGAACACAAAGGAATAGGTATAAACTTTTATTATTCGGACTTTTGTCCTCATCTTAGTAGGTATTTTTTGATGTTATTACACTACGTGTCGGCCTAGTCTCCCTCAGGCCTTCTTCAGGTGTTTCTTTTAACCGTAACCACAGTTAGGGATGCTGGGTCTCTCGT
>JAUZSX010306818.1:0-12578 GCA_034780655.1 Idiosepius hallami | reverse complement strand
TGTGGGAGAGAGAGAGAGAGAGAGAGAGAGAGAGAGAGAGAGCATGTGAGTATGAAGACCAGACAGCTTATTAGGAAAAGCTAGGGAAAAAAACCCTAAGATTTTATACACAATATTCCTTAAAAATATTCCTACCATTTTCACAACATAATTTAATATTTTTTTAGTGACAAAGCAACCTACATAGTTTGATCCTGAAAAAACAAATTAATTAATATAACTGAATTTCGTGTGTTAAATGGTACGGAAAAAGTTCTGATTTTAGACACAATTTGTTTTTAAAACACCCCACCAATTTTAGAGGTTAATAAAAATGTTGTTGTGGAACAAATATCCATTGGACTCGACCAGCGTCTATGTAAGATAGGACTCCCGGTAAACCGATGGCAGATTACAGTCTGGGGTCACATGATATGCTCATTTGATCAGTCAACACTTCCTAGCACTATTTTTGTATCTTATTATTCTAATACAAGTTTTCATTGTGGCTAATTATTACGTTGTTGGGGCTAAATGGGGTTACGGTTAGGGTTCAGAGGTCCATTCACACGTGGACAAAAAATGCGGAGGGTAAAGTTCGATCTCGATGGGCAACTTATTTTCAGAAAATGTTGCTTGTTTTTCTGTGTCTTTCCAAGTTTCCAGAGGACGGCTTCATCCCGCTAGTCCACTGAAAGGAAAGATAAAACAAAATGAAGACCAGGGGTATCGTTTTCATAGTTTTATTCTTTTTGTCATGATGATGTTCCATGCGCGTTTTGACTCTCTTTGATTATCCCACTGTGTCACTTCCTATATATATGCGGCCGGTTAAACATTTCCCAAATTAAACGATAAGACCCGAAGTCTACCGAACTGGCTTGAACCTATAACAACATTTCAAAACCAAGCAAGCCATAGTATAAACCAACCGCTAAAAAATAAACTTTATTCAAAAAAGTGATTGGACCGAATATTCCAGCTGTTGGGTATCAATTTTACTCAGAGGATAAGAGCACGTGAAAAGTAAACAAAAATTAACAACAGTGTAGATAACAAGGATAGCAATTATCAGCAGAAGCAACAAGCCAATTAGGCCAGGTAACTTCACAAGAAACTAAAACGATTTATTATATTTAAATCGAAAACTGTTCATGTTTTTACGATTTTCAGGAAGAGTTGCTCTCCACAGAAAATTTATGGTATATTAATTCATTTTTGGATCATTGAATGCTGAAAACGATCACTTCGTTAAAGATATTTCGTTTTGTTTTGTTCATTTTTATTTTTTTGCTTTTAGTTCTTTGCGAGCATATCAACCTTTTTGGTCATTTAATGCATTGAACAATTTTTACTAAACTTTATTTTTCTCTTGGTTTTGTCTTTTTATGGCATATTAACATTTTTGGGGCCATTTAATTCCTAGAATAACCATTTTTAGATAAACGTCTTTGTTTTTTCCTTGGGGTTTTGTCTTTTTGTGGCATATCAAAATTTTTAGTTATTTCATTCCCTAAAACAATGATTTTGATAAACATCTTTTGTTATGCTTGATTTTGTTTTTCATGTTATATCAGCCTTTTCGGTCATTTAATGCTTATAACAATTATTTTTATTTATAAACGTCTTTCTTTTTTTGCTTTGGTTTTGTTTAATAGCATATCAAGATTTTTAGTCATTTAATACCTGAAAAACATTCTTTGATAAGCGTCTTTCTTTTTGCTTTGGTTCTGTCTTATGGCATATCAATATTCTCGGTCATTTATTGCAAAAACACTCATTTTTTATAGGCAGTTGTAAAAGCTCAACAAGACCCGATAGCTAACAAGAATCTAAAGCCAATTATCTCTCTTTAATCGAAATATGATTTTTTTTCTTTTTTTGATTAATTTTTCAAGAAGGAATGATCGCCTCAGAAAATTCCCTAAGCTATTAAACGCGTGCTGGGCCGGTAGCAGCACATGTCAGAACTCCTTATAACTATTACAAAAAGTGAGAAAAAAAAGACTGGAGGTGGAATGTGTAAATTAATAGATAGAAAGCAACCATGTTTCACCTACTCCTTTGGATCCTAAAGAGCCGATTTATCGGCCCTGCGACTTAAGGCAAAAATACACATTGATATATTGCCTCGAATATGGTCTTCTAATAGAACGGCTCTTGGTGGCTAGTAGGCAATTTTGCTGAGTCAGGCTCTAAAGGTTTAATATGGTCCTCTAATAGAACGGCTCTGATTGACTAGTTGGTAGTTTTGCTAAGTCAGGGTCCAAAGCTTTAATATGGTCCTCTAATAGAACGGCTCTGATTGACTAGTTGGTAATTTCGCAAAGTCAGGATCAAAGAATTAATATGGCCCTCAAATAGAACGGACTTGGTTTACTAGTTGGTAATTTTGCTAAGTCAGTGTCCTAAAGTATAAATCAACTACATATTACAAGACTCAAATTTTGGATTTTTTATAAACGCCTTTGGATCCCGACGTCAAATAACTTAGTTCCGTTCTATTAGAATACCACATTAAGTTTGAAATACTGACATGTCTTCTGTTGCCTTAGATCACCTGATTATGAGTATATCGACTTTTTAGGATCTAAAGGCACCCTCCTATCGAATCTATAGTCTCTTCCGACCTCTCTATCTTCACTGCTCCGAGTACGCTCAGAAGAAGAGGGAGATTGTCTCGTGCCATATAAAACTACGACTGTCATACCGGTTATATAAAAATAGTTCTGAAATATCTCTATAATAGAATTATACACTAGTTTATAGAACTTTAGATAAACTAATAAGCAGTAGATTTTATTATAAAGTATTTAGGCATTACAATTTTTAGCAATTAAAAGGATTTATTCATTTACTGTATGGCAGTTAATCTTAAAGAAAATGCTGGAATGGTCCTCTATTGTTATTATGACATTATATCCTACTGCACATCAATTTTATATCCCAGAGTTTCCAAAAACATACTGTGCACTATGGGTCTACAGAAATTTGAATAAACTATAAAACGTCAATATATTTACCAGCTTTTTCAAAATTGCTCGGAAATCGCTTCCCTGAATCGATTTTATTGACTATGAATAAATAATTGACTAATTAACTTTCTACTAACTTTAAATATTAAACGTGGTTAAATCCTCGTTGCTATCTCCATTACTTTATTCAACAATAAATTCACAAGCATTGATAATAGCTTTCAAAGAAGTGAACGATTTTCAGCATAAGGTAATCGTGCTGTTTAAGACAGAAAATCCACTAAATGCAAAATAATTTTGCCTGAATCTTCGGTGATATTTCCCAGAATGTATTCTCTTATGTTGCATCGAAATTGAAGAAAGATTATGTCGATTCTGTCCAAAAAGTAATCATGGAAGTTGAAGTACAACATTTTTTCAAGTTTGATTTTAATTTCTTCATTTTTTGCTGAGCACTTTCAAATAAACAGGCTCAACAGATGGTGCTTGGCACCATGCTGTCAAACTGGTACAGTACTTGATATTTCTAAGAGATCACCAAACTTAGTACAGAACTGGCTCAAACGTTGCTTAACTTCGGTGATCTAGCGGCATTTCCAACATGATTTGAGATTGGGAAGATTGTGCTGCCCCGTCAACAAGCGGAGCTTATAGGGCTCCGTCTGAAACAGCAAGTTTTACTTACAATTGGGTCTTAAAATAATTGTAATAATGATATTAATAATAAGTAAACATTTTGAAATAGATAATAGAGGTAAAAAAATCTGAAAATAAATAAAAATATTATAAATTCAATACAATGATGAATGCAGAAGAAAAATAAAAAAGAAGGAGAAAAAAGTATTTATGAAATTATAAATACGAAGAAAAAATAAACAAATAGACTTACCATGATGCTTATTAATTCTCAACTAATTTTTAAAGAAAAAATATTTTTTGAAGCGTTTTTTATGAACAGTTAAATAAGAACGCTAAAATTAAGAATTAAATTGAAATAAAGACATAAGTGCGCGTGCATCATCGTAATGAATTTAAAAACATGAACAAAACAGAAAATTATGTTCATTTCAAAATAAAGATTCCAAATAAACATTATTTTCTACTTCACGGCAACTTTTTGGACACCCTCTAGTATTTATCAGTTTGAATATATTAAAATTTATGGAGCTGCTTTTATTTCTAAAACTTCGGATTCTTTTAAGAATTATCAAGGTTTTTTTTAAATTTCTAATTAATCATTGAATTTCGGATTCTGCTTAATTGATTAAGACTTGCATAATAGTTTTTTTTAAATTGTTTGTTTCTTTTATTTATAAACCGAAATAATCAATTTTATTCCGATAACATGTTATGGGGAAAATTATCAAGGAAAGGGAAAAAGAAAAAAATCCTATTCAAACGAAAAATGATTGATCTCATATCAAGGCTTATGAAAGTAAAAATGACAAAGATAATGACAATAATCTCAAAAATAGTTATACAAAATAAATTAATCAAGCCTTATCTCAAGAATGGTAAACTTTAAAATGATGTAAAAACTAACCAATCTCCTATAAAAAGATTATAAGGTTAACAATGATAAGAATGAGAACATCAGTAATAAAAAAAGATGTAGAAATAATCAAACCTCATCTCAAGAATTGTAAAAGTAATAATGATAAGGATGAGAATATCAGTAAAAAAATGTACAAATAATCAAACCTCATCTCAAGAATTGTTAAAGTAATAATGATAAGGATGAGAAGGAGAGTCCAAAATATAAATGTACAAATAATCAAGCCTCATCTCAGGGATTGCTCAAGTAACAATGATAAAGACGTGAGCAGCAGTCCAAAATATATATGTACAAATTATCAAAAATCATCTCAAGAATTGTGAAGATAACAATGACAAAGATGAATATAATAGTCCATAAATCTATGTACAAACAAATAATTACTTAACTAAAAGATTGAGTAGGAAACAAGGATAAATATAAGGACAACAGTGGAAAAATAACAGTAGAAAGTATCTAGTCCCAACCAAAGGATTGTAAAGTTAATAATGATAAGGAGAGGGACATAGCCAAAAACATAGGTGTACATATTATCTAATTTCGAATTCATTTCTAATTCTTTTTTTATACTAAATTCATTTCCAATCATATTTTTAAAATATATTTATTTCTTATGCTTTTTATATCAAAATAATTTCTAATTATATTTCATACTAAATTCCTTTCTGATGCTTTTTTATTCTAAATATATTTCTAGTGCTTTTTTATACTAAATTCATTACTAATGATTTTTTTATACTAAATTCATTCTAATGCTTTTTATATTATTCATTGTTAATTAATTCTCTTCCGTACTAAATCCTTTTTTAATGTTTTTTAATACTAAATTCATTTCTAAAGCTTTTTTATACAAAATTCAATTCTAATGCTTTTTTATACTAAATTAATTTCTAATGCTTTTTTTATACTAAATCCATTTCTAATTCTTTTTATGCTAAATTCATTCTAATACGTTTTATATTAAATTAATTGATTATTCTCTTCCGTACTAAATTAATTTTTAATGCTTTTTTATACTAAATACATTTGTAAAGCTGTTTTTTATACTAAATTCAATTCTAATGCTTTTTCTACTAAATTAATTCGAATCCTTCTTTTGACTTAATTTGTTTCTATTGCTTAATAGTTAAAGAGACTTGATGGCAAATTTCAAGTAAGTAGAGCAAAACTCTCAGGCAGATGGAGCTCTTTAACTCGGGAGGGTATCTCATCTAGGTGAAGAGAAAAACTGATTAGAAAAGCTCAGGGAAAGAAATGCCTGTTGGGTGGGTGGAAAGTCGGGTCTTAATGAATCAAGGACCAGGCAAGCCGATGTAATGTAGATCATGGAAACAGCATGCACATAGATATGGGCCGTGGTGAAAGCGATATAGACTAAAGTGAGGGTGCGCGGCCGTTACGCCCCCACGACCAACGTAAAACAACATCCACAACGAAAGGCTCTCTGTCACCTCCTCTTCTCTCTCAACAAATAAACGAAAGTAGGGGATAAGATGACAGTACCCAATACTCGAATAGGAGTTGGAGCCGAAATGTAAAGAAGAACACCAAAAATTTACAGAGGAGTTTGATAGAAACTGATTATTCACACACACGCACACATAGACACGTAATTTTAAGTAGTTTTTTTTTCAAACCTTTATCTTACTTTTAATTATAAGGTTTATAAAATTGTATTAAAGTTTATGTGCAGAATCAGGTGTGGGCGTTTTTTCTCTGATTTATTCACTTCTATGTTTTATCCATTTTTTTCGGTGTCAAAATTAATATCACATGGAAATTATGTATATAAAAGAGGTGTTGAAGTTTTTCTTAGATTTTGTTTCCATTCTATTTTTACACATTTTCTCTTTTTTACGTATTGTTCACAGAACGAGGCGGTGTTTTTCTAAATAAATATCCTGATATTTTTACATCTATTCTTTACTCAGTATTGGTTTTTATAAATATTCTAAGTAAAACATCTAAACCATCCTTAAATATATTCTATATATCATTTAATTTTTATAGATATTCTGTGTGAAACATTTATCATATCATTAAATATATTCTTTATTCAATTTTGATTTTTATGGATATTCTGTGTGAAACGTTCATTTTACTCTTAGATAAAATAATTATAGAAAACTTTCTGACTAAACAGGTGTGGTTGTTTTCCTGGCTAAATGTTCATCCTTCTATCTTTTTACATCTTTTCTTTACTTCACTTCGAATTTTTTTATACATATGTTTTGTTGGACTCTATTAACACTGAATATTCGCACTGCAACTCTTTTTTTTCAACAGGAAAAACAAAGAAAATGTCTTGTTGGTATTAATGACATGATCTGAGACAAATCAACTAGGGTTTTGAGGCGTGACGATATAAAGACGTATGAGATAGGATGAGCTCTTCTGGCTGCGATATGTCTCAATTTATCAATCTATCCGTGCTTGAGTGAATCACTTGCTTGATTCTCTTAGCACCCTCTTAATATTCAAGAGGTTTTAAAACAAATACTCTTCTATAAATAGTAATTTTCCTGAATTTTTATTTTAAATTTTCGAAGTTTTTTAAAAGTTTGAAGGTAGTTTTTTTTAAAACTTTATTTATTTTATTTATTTATTTATTTTATTTAGATATTAACTTCTTAATATTCAACGTATTTAAAAAAAGAATGCTCCTCAAAAAATAATAATTTACATTTAAAAAATCTCAAAGTTTAAATGTTGGTTTTTAAAACTATGTATAGTTATTTATTTATTTCATTTCATTTCATATTTTATTTTATTAGGAAAGTGACTTCTTAATATTTAATGTATTTTTCTAGAAAAATGTTCCTAAAAAAATGATAATTTACATTAAAAAAATCTCAAAGTTTTCTAAAAGTTGGTTTTTAAAACTATGTATAATTATTTATTTATTTTTTTATTTCCTATTTTATTTTATTAGTAAAGTGACCTCTTAATATTCAATGTATGTTTTAATGAATGCTTCTAAAAAATTACTTTTTTAAAAATATTTTTTTGTTTAGATAATAGAAAAAGACAATTTTTTAAAAAAATTAAAGATTTGTTTCTGAATCATGTTCAGGGGAGTATTGGCATTCATTTACCTATTTTTGTTTTTCAGCCATACTTGTAAGTAACAAAAATCTTGAGTGAAAAATGCTTTCTGCCCACGGCCTATTGTATGATGTTCAGGGTAGTATTGTCAAAAGTTTAGCCATTTTTGTTCTTCACACAAACATGTATGTTATCGAATAAATGTCTAGAGTGATAAAGTTCTAGGGACGAACAGTCTGTAGTAAGATGTTCAGAGGAGTGTTGGCATTTATTTACGTATTTTTGTTTTTCTGCATTAAGTGTAGGTCACAAAATGAAAAATCTACAGCAATAAAGAAATTTGGGTCCATTGCTTATAGTATGATGTTCAAGGGAGTATTGGCACTAATTTGTATAATATAGACATATAGATCTTTGGACCCACCACCTATGACATAATGTTCAGGGTAGTGCTAATATTATTTTGCCAAAAATTGTTCTTCCACCTTCACAAACTTAACAATCTAGAGCGATAAATATTATATTTACATGGTGAGCACCAACCCAAGATTGGCACTAGGCCATTTTTACGTGCTCTTACCCGGGCTGTTTACATTCGGTGTTACCCTTCACCTAGATGAGCTGTCCTCCCGAGTTAACAAGCCCCATCTGCCCAAGACAGCTAAAGGTGAATGTTATGGTTTTGACTGGGATTTGAACTCGTGTAATACGATTTAAGAGCCCGAGCTTTTATTAATGCTCCACAGTCATTGCTCTAGAGCGAAAAAAAAATTGAAAATTGTAAAAAAGAAGGAAAAATAAGCAGATAAATTGTTCATAGATTCCTGTAAAGTTGCTTGGTCTTGATGTTGTTGTTGTTGTTGAGCAGGAAGATCTCTACTCAACCGTTTGGATTAGTCTTCCTGTTTAAGATACCGGCAACGTTTACCTTTACGTTTAGAAGCCACATTGAATTTTGAACTTTTTTTAAAAAAAGTTAAAATTATTTAATTAGTTGAAAAGTATGGAAGCCTGAATGTGTTTAGAATTTTAAAATTTTAATGTAACATTTTTAGATTTTTTAAATAAACGAATTAAGTTATAATTATAAATCCAAATGTCATTTACGTTGAAATACCTTTATAAATAAGATATTTTTATGTTTATAATATATGCCTTGACACTAATTCATATAAAGATTAAAATTTTTCCAAATATACTTTTAAAAATTAAATTAAAAATACTTATTTTCCTTTCGCTAAAATTGAACTTCTGGGCAGACGTCAATTCCTTGAAAAAGTCTGTTGATTTTGACTGTATAGCTACCTACTGGGCGTTAAGCTAAAAGTTCTGATCAAAGCTGGTAACCACTGTTATAGATAACAATAAGATCGCGGCGCGTAGCTACATCCGTAAATTAAAAAAAATCTCTAATTCGCGATTTAAAACAAAAACAAGATCAAAGATAGTTTTTGCTGAAAGTAAGTAAAAAAAAAACAAAAAAAAAACAAGAAAATTAATAATTTTTGCCTTTTCCATTTTATGTTATATTGGTATGTTACAGAAAATTAAAATCATATATTTTTTTTATTTTTAAAGGTATAAAATATGCATTATTTCAAGTGTTTTCTGCAAAAATATTGGATTTTTTTTCATTCTAATTTAAAATATAATAATTTTTATTTAATATTCAATGAATTTCACCGCCCCCCCCAAAAAAAAGTAAAAAGATAAAAATTAAGTACATTTTTATTTCTGATTTTTAATCTGCGATGCAACAGTTCTGAACTAATGAGAAGTTTACATTTTAATTTTTCTACAAAACTTTATCCTTTCCTCAAAGAGAAAATATATGATTTATAACCTGTCTATTTTAGTCATACTAAATCGAGGCAAACATGTGTAGGGGGATTATAAGAATAAAAAAATGGAATCAACCATGAAAAAAAATTAAATTATACACTGTTTAAAGGTTCATTCTTCACTCAATAATCAGTAAAAATTTCATATTGATTAGATAATTATATGAATTTTGGCAGATTTTATAAATAGAAACTCGGTTAAAAACCGTTAAAATATTTTATGACATAAACAAATTTTGCCGGTGTTTACTGTTGTTATAGAGTTTTTTGCAATCTCATAAAAAAGTGAGACTCCTAGTCCTCACTGTAGAGGGCATAGGCATGTTAATCGAGGAGGTGTCTTTAGCATTGTCGGTCAGTGTGAGAGAGGGGGTTGGTTGTCTTTACTTTTTTGTTGTACGGCATATCAACATTTTAGGTCATTCAATACCTAGAACAGTCATTTTTATAACCTTTTATTGGTTTGACTGCTTTTGTTTTTTGGCAAATCGAACTTTTTATCACTTAATACCGGAAACAATCATTTCCGATAAACGTTAATTTCTGTCCGTTTTTAACACATAGCTTAAGTGGTGAAAATTCACGTTTATCCCAACGGCATTGGTCAAGATATGAACCACATGATCAGAATTTGAACTCGGGTATTAAATTTCCGAAGTTGGACCCTCGTATTTACTAAGTGGACCCCGACAATAAAAAATGTTTTAATCTGTCTCTGGTGATTATTAGGAGTATAAATTATTCTTGTCATAGATTTGACTTTTTTTAGGATTTTATCATTTTCTTTAATTCTTTACTTATTAGTAGATCTGTGATATTTGGTTTTTATTAAAGATTATTCTTGTCACCGATTTGACTATTTCATGTTGTTACCATTTATTTATTTTTCTTTAATTGTTAACAGATTATTAAAGATTATTCTTGTCTCAGATTTGACTTTATTACAATTTTACCGTTTATTTTAATTCTTTACTTATTAGAAGAGGTGAGATATATGGTTATTAAAAGATTATTCTTTTCACAGACTATTTTACAATATTACCCTTTCTTTTAATTCTTTCTTAATTATTTATGTCGTGACGGCATACTTTTATTAAAGATATTCTTTATTATTATATATATTATTATTTATTTGATAATTATTTTATCATTTATCATTATTATTATTATTTATTTATTTATTTTATAAATTATTATCAGTAATAATTATTATTTATTAAACATTAAATAATATTTTATTAAAAAAAATAAAAGAATCACTGATTAAATTTTTATCAGTTATTATTATTGTGTATTGAAAATTTTTTATCAGTGATTATCATTATTTATCGAATAAAACAATATTGTCCTCCTGATTATTATTATTTATTTGATAAATCGTTTGTTTAATAAACTAGAAGTATTACCTGGCTTCGCCTTGCGCTGGGGACTTGCCAATATTTTTTTTTCAAAAATGCTTCGTATTTGAAAGTGAATTATTTTTTGTTAATTTTCAAAAACGCTTCTCTGTTATTTATTTACTTGTTTATTTTTAATTCGAAAAAGGTTTCTTTGTATCTTCTCAGCGTTTAAAAAAAATAAGCAAGAATCAGCACTTCTAAAATACTGAAAAGATTTATAAATTCAATTTGCATTGGAGACACCGGTTTTCATCAGATCGCCGAAGTTAAGCAACATCTAGACTGGCCAGCAGTTAGATGGGTGACCATTTAAGAATACCAGTGTTTAAAGTTCAATTTAATATTTTCTTCTGGAAATATAGCGCCTACTTGATCTAGCCACACACATGCCCGTAAATTTAAAACCGGTCTTTAAACGCGACAATTAGAGTATTAATAGTAAATTAGATTATTATCAGTGATTCTTATATTCTATTTTATAAAAGGATATTATCCGAGTAATTATTATTCGCTACGCATTTTCTTTTTTTTCCTGTAATTGATTAATTATTAAAGTTTCACTAAAACAATCCCACTTGGAGGGAAGATTATTAAAAAAAACATTTTTATTTCTGTTCTTCTCTTTGAGATGATCCACTTTTGTCTTTAATTGCTTTGGGAGATTTGACTCGTTTTCTTCAGAATCGAAAAAATTAACTTACCCCTGTCTCTTTCGATTCCGTTTTAGATGGTACTATCTCTGTCATACGCCCAAATCGTTTTCTTTGTATTCAAAAATAACCATTTTTTTTTGGTCGAATATTTTCGGTAGTAATTAGCAACGAAATCAATTTTGTTGAATTTATTAATACCAGCAATTTTGTTGGACTTAAAACGCTTTTTTTCTCTTGAATTCTCCCCCTCTTCCTCTCTCTCTGTCTCTCTCTTTATTTCTGTTGCTTTCTTTCTCACTATCTCTTTTTCTCACTCTTATTATTTCTCGTTCTCTCTTTTTTCTCCCCCTCTCTCTATTTCTTTCTCTTATTATTTCTCTCTCTCTCTCATTCTCTTTCCTTATCTGCATTTGTTGCTTTGATTCTCTCTCTCTATTTCTTCTTTCCCTGTTATTTTCTCTTTCTTTCTCTCTCTCTTTCAGTTCCTTTTTACATTGATGTAAAATTGGAATGTTTATTTTAAAATACTTTATAGGTTACCTAACAGAAATGCTTGCGCAATTCAGAAAAAAAAATTATGAGACCAAAAAAAAAAAAGCTTTAGGGTTGATATTACATTAAAATAAAATTTAGCAAAAAAGAAAAAAAATTAATTAAAAAATAAATGATTGTTCTTGAAATTTAATGACCCAAAGGTTAATATTATATCAAAAATAAAATCTAGCTAAAACAAAGACATTTTAAAATGATTGTTCTAGGCATTAAATAAAGAAAGAGGTTGATAATTTAAAAAAAAATCCAAAACAGAAAGAAAGACATTTATGAAATATGATCGTACTAGGCATTAAAAGACCAAAAAAGTTGATATTACATCAAAAATCAAATCTAGTAAAAACAAAAACTTTAAAAACAGGATTGTTCTGGCTATTAAATGACCAAAAAAGTTGATATTACATTAAAAATAAAATCTAGCAAAAATAAAGACGTCAATTAAAAAAAAATGTTCGTGGCTTTAAATGATCAAAAATGATTTATTATACTAAAATAGAAAATCTAGCAAAAACAAAGACTTTAATTTAAAAAAAAAATTGTTCCAACTATAAAATGAACAAAAAGTTTGCTAAACTTAA
>JAUZSX010306807.1:0-12578 GCA_034780655.1 Idiosepius hallami | reverse complement strand
TATATATACTTGCATATATATATTTATATATATATATATTAGTTAAACAAAGACACAGAGTAATTTAATTGCTCATATGACACCAGTGAAAACATTCAAATGAAATTTCTTACATAAAAACAAAGAACTTTTTAAGGTGTATAAAAATTCCTGATTCCATTGGTTTATGTATGTAAAAAAATAAAACAAAAATTCCAATCAATAATATTTGAAAAATAATGACGCATTTCAAGCACCTTTTGCTACTATTGTTCATTTACCACTAATTAAAACGGCAACTATACATGTTAGAATTTATTTGTATCTTAAATCACAGTTATAAATTGCTATTCAAAAATATTATTATTCATTGGAATCTCAAGTGTTTTATCTTTTCAAAGAACATTGAAGCGGATTTTTTAAAGAATCCTTCTTAATCTCACAATGATTGATTTCTTTATTGATGGTAAAAGAAACTATTCAATTGATGTAATTCTTTTTTTTTTTATTTCAAGTTTTTTTCTTTTATTTTTTATTTTCCTTTTCTGAATGTTTTCTATAGCTGTTCCCAAAGGAATATATTTCATGTTTGAATAATAGTTATTTTAGCTTCAAATAAACTATAACTGAAGTTTTGTTTCTGATTGAATTAATTTTGGTATAAATATTTCTGTGATTTCTATCTTTATATTTTTCTTAATTCATGGATTGTATAAGGATTGGTTACTTGTATTTCATTTATTTCTTCTTTTATGTTTTGAAAAGGATTTTTAATAATCTCAACAGTATTTAAAGGGGAAATTTTAATGTCTATGAATAAACAAAAGTGCTTTTAAAATACACCAAAATACTTTAATTTAATGACAATAGAATCTAGTTCATCCCATAAGGAACATATTTTTAGGGAGCATTATTTGTACTAATAAAGACTGTTGTGTATTTATTTATTTATTTATACTTGTTTATGATGTCACACTCTGAAGAATAAAGGCTAAATCAGAAAGACTATAAGAAGAAACACAGATCCTCAGATTGCATTCATTATATTTATCTTAAAATTCTAATGCTCTACCAACTGAGCCATTAAACTGTACATAATTTTGTTTTATTTTCTGTGTCTAATCATTAAAACACAAAAACAAGCAAACAAACTAAATTTTCAATAATTGAGTAGATTATAATTGAGTAGAATAATTATTAGAATTAGTTCATTATTTTAGCTTAGTTAATTAATGTGTAAAGTTTAGTTTGAAATTAATCATATGGAAAAGAATGCAATATATAAAGGTAAAATTTATCAAAATCATTTTTAATAAAACATTTTTTCTCAAGGGCTTAAACACTAGATTATTTTTTTTGGTTTTGTAAATTATTGTTGAAAATTTAGTTTGAAATTAGTTATAAAGGATTTTTTTTTCAAAACAATTCCCACAAAATGAATACAACATTTAAAAGTATATTTTATTAAATTATTTTTAAAACCCATTTTTTTAAACAGGCATATAAAATAGTTTGTATATTTATAATAATTACTATAGTCTTTACATTAGTATTTGTTAAATTCACTACATTTCAGCCAATTTATTCTTTGGCTTTTTCAGAGTAGTGGGTTTAAAAAGTACAAACTTTAGTCCGCATAATAAATATATAAATTATCAAGCTTCATTTCCAGGAATCCAAAAAGCAGTAAACACTAGCTGTATATGTCTATTGTTATAAATTATACAGAATACTAAGAAAAGTACAACTAAAAGATATATTTAAAAAAAATATTTTTGCAATGTTAAGTAACATTAAACTAAGTTCATTTTTCATTCAAATCACCTAATTATATTTGTGTTGGAGAAATTTTAAACACTGAGTGCAGTGCCGTGCTTAACCATGTTGTGGCCCGACGCAGAATGCATCTTATGCTCCCCTAAAAAAGTAAGTTTACCCCCCAACATACTGGAGGCTTTGATCAAAGACCATATATTATATTATATTTACTTGGTTAGCACCAACCCAAGTTTGGCAAAATAAATATATATATAGAGAGAGAAATAGAGGTAGACAGAAAGAGAGATGGGTTGATAGGTGTATATTTCAGGTGTAATAATAATTTTTTAGTTAATTCAAATAATTAATTTGCTATTTTTTTTAATTACTAAAGATCTGTGAAGCTAAGGAGCCTTGTGGCCCCTTGGGAGCTTGTGGCCCCGCCGCAATTGTGTGGTCTGAGGAGCCCCTATGCACAGCCCTGACTGAGTGTGGATTAAAGTTTGATTTAAAAAACATTTCTGTTTTTTTTTTAGAGAATTCAAGAGAAGAGCTATATTTCTTAGAACCCAGATTCTAACTCACCAGAATTAATTCTTTCAGCTTTTCCATTTGTAATGAGTGACCATTTGTACCTCTGACTTTCCCATTACAAAGTTTGTTACTGATAGGAGGGGATCCTCTGACTGAAGACAATGCATCGTCTAAGCAACTGTTGAGTGCTCCGAACACAATCTCTTCAGTCTGAAAGTCATGAAGTACACATTGAGCCCAGATTTCAATATGTAAAGGAGAAACATTATTAATAACACTGGTCAACATCAAATTTATTGTTTAACATTTTTTTAGCTGATTTAGGATTATTTTGATGTGCTGAATACAAAAAATTACATTAGTTTTGCTCGATTAGTCAATAATTTTAGTTAAGCTACATTTTTGTTTGGTTTAAATTCTGCAAGTATTTTTCATATTATTTCATATGTTCCAACTAATACAGTGATACCTTGAGATACGAATGCCACAATATATGATTTATTCGAAATATGACAAAATTTTTTGCTAGGTTTATGCCTTGAGATGTGATAAATGATAAGAGATACAACGATCAAAGTTTGAAAAATTCAAAAATCATGAGATTTTAGTTAGATAGGAGTGTGTTCATTTGGCTAGCTAAGCATTTATTTGTTTGTTTGGCTAGCTGAACCCAGAGTATACCCAAGCATCTTTACCCAGCATCCTTAAGCGAGTTCATTAGCCCACATATTGATGCTTTGCTCTATATTATTGTACTGTTTATAGTTTTAGTTATATATAAGATATTTTTAAATATAATTTCAGTATATTTTGATTAAATTTCTTCCTCTTTGAATGGATAGAATTAATTTCTTTTAATTTAAATGGGAATAATTGCATTGAGATATGATTTTTTGAGAGATGATGGTTGTCATGGAATGAATTAAATTTGTATCTTGAGGTATCATTGTATTACTCTTTTTCTTTTTTAAGTTTACAAGTGATACAAATGATTTTAACAAGAAGATTTGGCAGATACAATATTAAATTTGATTTTTAAAAAAATTCTTAATGCTGCAATATTTTAAGTTATAAATTTGTTATATTTTTTACTAGAATATCTTTTCTTTTTCGTTTCCAGTTTTAACAACAGGTTTAATCTTAACCATCTTATTTTTCATGCTCGCATTTTTCTATTTAATATTTGATTGCATATTTTTGGATAAGGCATAATTATGAATATGCGTTTGATATGTCTTTGATTAATCCCCTAGTTTTTTTGTCTGAATATTTTCAGTCTTCTTCGACCATCTTCACAGTGTTTTTATGACATTTTTAGTCAGTTGTATGTTTTATTTGTTTCAGACTAAAATGTTAAATAACCACTCTGAAGATGGTCGAAGAAAACTAAAAAACATACAGACAAAAACTAAAATGGGATTATAGAAAGACATTAGAATCCAAAACAAAAGAAAAAACAATTGAAAAGAAAATATCAAGAAATATTAAAATTATTTTTAATAACACTTGCTTGAATAATGACATTCTGCTAAATATACTAAATTTAAAGTTGCATATAGATTTATAATTCTGTTTTGGTTTATCAAGAGATAAATATACTAAATTCAAAGTTGCATATAGATTTATAATTCTCTTTTGGTTTATCAAGAGATAAATATACTAAATTTAAAGTTGCATATAGATTTATAATTCTCTTTTGGTTTATCAAGAGAATGTATTTAAATTTTGTCAAACAATTTCATCACATCAATAATCTCTCCTTAATCATAAAATGAATTGGTGAAAGTTTTGAAAACTAAGCATCAACACACATTTTTGTGCAATACAATCTTAAAAGCTATAATTGTTCACAAATTTAAAGTTTGAAGGCAATTAACTAAATCAATAAAAAATTACAATCAACAAGATGATAAAAGTCTCAGTTTATTGGTGTTAAACAACTAATTTCAAACAAATTCCAGAAAAATAAGTCTAGAAAAAAAAATCAAAAATATTTTTTTCATTAATGATAAATAACAATGATGATTAATAGATAATTAATAAATTATAATTAACAAATAATTATTATAAAAATAATAATATAGTAAAATAATATTAATAAAGTTGCTACTAAAGCAGAGAAACAACACTCCAAATACTAGAAGCTACATGCCTAAACAAAGCAGAATATAAGTAAGCAAAATAAAATTTTCACAAAAAATCTCATGAAAATATATTTTTAAAATTCCCAAAAGACTGATTATGCAAGCATTTTATAAATCTTGGATATTAATACTACTTTTAAGAGATATATAATTATTGTACCTTTAATAGATAAACAAATGTATTCTCAAATGGTTTGTTGCTGGGAAAACATTTACAATTATGTCTAATGTGTAATTCAAATGCAGTTCAAAGATTTAACAATCCTGTGTTATATTAAATATTTATGGATGGAGGAATCTTATTAATAGTAATTATTATTATTAACAACTTCTAAGAATTATTTTTATCATTTTTGAAACTTATTTTGGGAACTATTATTTAGGCAGTGTAGCAATTGCTGTATTTAAACCTCATTTTTGTCAACAAAAATAATTGCTATTTTTTACTGATTACCAATTGATGAATATAAACCTTGTTGTCATTAAGAATTAATGATTGGTGTTTTTTTTGTATGAGGATAATAATAATTGCTGTAAATTTCTTTATCTCTACAATTTTGTTCCTATAGACATATTGAGATTGAAAAGGCTTGTGGGCCTCAAGAATGTTTCTTCTTTGCACTTGTCTAATCTTAGCTTCAGTTAATAAGAAATAATTTCTGAAAATCACTATCCTGGGAATATGACACACAACCAAAAGAAAATTCGTGAAAATATCAAAATTAAATATTGTGACTTTTTAAAAAAATCTATTTGTTAGAAAATAATCAGGATTTACCAAATGTAAAATTAGGTTGTTAAGTAAGTTTGTTTTTCTGGTTTTCTACTTTTAAGAATTAAATTTTTTAAAACATGTGTTTTATTTCCCAATAGTAGAAAAATTTTATTCATACTTTTTATTTATATAACTCTAATCTACTGAGTGGCTTTGCTAGACTTTAACTCAACTCATAGACAAAATGTCAGATATTTATTTTTAGTTGTTTAGTAACGAATCATAAAGGGATGCAAAATCAAGATTGTACAGAAATAAGAATGAATAATAAATTACAAAGATGATTAGAATGATTAATTAAGCTAAATACACAAAAAAGTCTTTAAAGAATCAGAAAAAGAGAAAACAAAGTTAATATTTTTATATTTATGCTGTTCTTTTATGTTATGGTACATTAATTTTTATACTCTTCAGGACCATATGTGTGTGTGTCTGTGTGTGTGTGTGCGCACGCATTTGTCTATGTTTGTGTATGTACCTATTTGCATATATATATAAGAATACAATGGTTGTTATTATAAAGTATAGATGCATTGAATTTTAAGAAAATAATGTTGGGTTCAGGAACAATTAAATGTAATATACAATTACACAATACAGTAGACATCTTCAGGGTTTGATAAGATAAATATGTATATATATAAACAAATGATGGTTTCTTTAAGTATAGATGTGTTGGATTTGATAAAAAAAAAAATTGTTCGGAAACAGTTAAATGTACTCAGACTAAAACACTTTTTGTTAGACGATATGGCTGGTTGTCTATAGATTCTCTGTAAGATTTCATCGCTTCTTATTGAAAATGAATGAAAAAAAAATCAATTCTGATTAACAGAAACAGATTTTCATTATTTTCCCATTTTCTTTCTGCTGCCACCATTTTATTGGTTCTATTCAGAAGAATTTAAGAAAAAATAAATTGAAGAAAGATAAAAAAACAAAGAAAAAAAAAAATCTTATGAAACAGATAAGAACTGAACGATGATTACGTTTAATTTTGAGGACAGGATTTATCAAAATTTTGTTGCTTTTTTTTTTTTATTGATTCTTCTTTATCTTTGCTGGATTATCTGATTTATATTCCTAAATGTAGGAATAACAATTTGAAAAAGAAAAACGATTGATAAAAAAAAAAAACAACTAAAATAATCTTCTTGTAGACAAGTGCAAATGCATAAAATGAATGAAAATCAATGATAAAATGTGTGTTGGAATCTTTAAAATAAAACTACAATTTCTTTAACAGCAATTAGATTTTTAATTTATTCTAAGGACTGAATATGTCTGACTATATAATACTGGCAGTCGACGTAGCCCAGTGGATAGGCAATCGGACTTCGGAACTGTACTACGCGGGTTTGAATCCAAGTTGTTCTGTCTATATAAACATGTCGACTAATACCCTTGGGAAAGGTATGAAGCCCTATCTTCCCTCCAGCTATGGATTAAATAGTGCAATACCCCAATGGCAGATGTGGTGGATGATGTCCACAGTGACACAACAGCAACAGTACTGAACGTGGATGAAGGCTGCAACAGAGGATGGCCTCCAGTTGTCATGGTTCTCTCCATGCCATTGGAAGCAGGTCCTCCTCTGCCAAGAGGCCATGTAGTGGCTGCAGGTGCATCAGTCCCCCCACCTTAAAATACATCACGCACAGGCATCCTCCCAAGAGGGTCCACAGAACCAAGATGGAGGACAGTCATTCCCGACCACAAGTGACCGCCAAGAGATTAAAAAAGAGATATAATACTAACAGCATAGCCTGACGTTGCCAGCACAACTCAGAAAATTTTAGGTATTGGCCAAATATGTGTATAAATTTAAGTCATATTGTAATATGCTTCAACACAAAATCTTGCATGACTTATAATTAGGGCTGTGACAATATTCTATTATCAAAGAATATTCTTGTCACAACCCTAATTGTTACTTGACTGTTTTGCTATTATACTATTTCTTTAATTCTGTAGTTATTTGTACTAAATATAGAATTAATAAAAATGATAAAATCACAAAATAGTCAAGTCTGTGACAAAAATATTCTTTAATAAAAGCATATTGCCACATCCCTACTTATTGTATATTGCTGGACAGCTGTTTTGATCTTATTGGATTTCAATAGTGACACAGAATGTTTGTTTTCATTTTAAACATTAAGTGGGATTCAAACCTGCAGACCGCATTGTGAAAAACAAAGGTTTAAATGACTGGCCTGTGACACAGTTATGGATTCAGGTTTATTGTTCATGGTCAGAATGAAAAAAAAAACAAAAAATCTAGCACACTTTTAGGTTAGACATTTGAGGAAACAATCAAAATGCTTGGATTCCACCTTTGAAACTTGAGCATGTTTTACACATTGAACAAAACAAAGAACATTTTACATATTTGAAGAATGCACATACTCTGTTTAAAAATTAAAAACATTATTTTAACAACACAGTTTGATTCTAACCATGAGCAGATAACCTGAAGATGGCTAAAGGATAAACTGGCTGAAATGTATTAAATTTAACTAAAACAAAGATGGGGATTATAGTCCGCACAACAAATCCATAATATACAGAAATTTTCTACCTCTATTTTTTTAAATTTTTGTCCTCATCCTAATTCATTGTTATCTTCACAACGTTTGGCTAATGAACCCTTCCACTGTGTTCAGGTGACCGAACTTGAGAACCTTCTTGTTATAATTGAGAGCCAAAAAATTTAACCCTTTATTTAAACCTACCCTTGTAACAAAGATAAGGATGAGGACAACAGTCTAAAATAGGTGTATCAATTATCAAGCCTCATCCGAAAGATGCTGGTATTTTCTTTTAAACTTGAAGTAGGAAATCAACATTCAGTTTAAAACTATAGTTAACTTGTGATAAACCTGGAATTATAAAAATAACAGCAAAACAATAAATTCGTTATCTTGAAACTGAAACTGGTTTTCACATGTAGTAATATGGTTAAAGAAAAGAAAGACCAACGTTTGAAAGCCAAGAAAATTGACTAAAGATCAAGATACAATTTTGACAGAAAGAAATGCAAAACCAACTGTGTTCACTCTAAACATTAAAAATTGTGTTTGTTACATCAATATTTTGAGTATGCATATCATTAGTTGATTTTCAGTTCAATAATTCAAGAGTTTTGGAGAGCAAGGAGACAGGGACTGCAACATGATAAACAATCAGTGTACTGCAGTTTTATGGGCAGATTTCAGAGAAATATCTTCTTGAATAATAAATATTAAATACAAATGCTTAACCTAGAATTCACAATAGTTACAAAATGGATTTAGAGATAGTAAAGAACAAGACTCAGAATTAATAAATATCAGAATATGAACAAATGTAATAAGCTCAACTATCTGTTAGTGTGAGCCTGAAGCAAATATTATCCCTAGTCAATATCGTTATTGGATTATCAATAGAAATTCAAAACAGTAATATAAGTGCTGATCTACCCTCATAAATTATCAATAATAGATTAAATAGGAAATTACAGGTAAATATGTTGCAATATTTTTTTCATATTTAGGAATAAGTGCAAAAAATTTGAGTGATCTAATTGATACTAAAGGACGGTGAGTTACTGACTTAGTTTTCTGCATTACAGACACTTTTTAAAATCAATTATCTGCATCACAGAAGGCATTCCGGTTTTCTTCCTGTTTTACAGGACTTGAAAAATAACCTAAATCCTAAAAGTAAATGGTATACGTTATGATAAACAGGAGAATATTGTATAATGTTTCATTCCACTTTTCCTTTATCTTCTCTGTGTTGGACCACAAAATAGTTAATCAATGTTTATTGAATAGTGGCCAAAATCTAGTCCTTATGACTTTAGGTTTCAAAAATGGTTCACACATAAGTAGGGCTTAGAGTTAGCCTACGTGCCAAAACAATTCTGAAAAATTGGCACAAAGATAAAAAAAACAATCAAATAGCTTTCTAAATAGCAATTGTTATTTATGCATATTTAAATTTTCAAGAAATTAATGTATTTTTACAACAACCATCTTACAATAATATACATAAAATGTTTGTGGGTTCATTCATCTATATAAGTTTTAGGTAAGATTTCTGGGTTTTTAAACCAAATTTTCAGCCCATTGACCTTTTTTTTTAATTTGAATGGTTGATAAATAGAAAATGACAAATTAATGTAAAGTTTTAGTAATAGTTTATTTGTAATTTTGTGTTTTCATGAATTTCTCCAAAGATTTTGAAGATAGACACCTTATATCCTGAAACTATAATGAGGGTTGTGCTTAGGCCCCCTGCAATTGCAGGGGGGGAAGGAAGCTCCCTAGCATCTACAAAGCTCCTTGACTTCACAGTTTTTTTGTAATGCAAAAAATTACTGAAATAATTGTTAGGATTAATAAGAAAATCATTATCACACTCGAAAAATACATCTATCAATCCATCTCTCTTTCTGCCTATCTCTATATATACATATAGTTGTATGTATATAAAGTCGAAAGCTCCAGTATATTGAGGGGTGTGCAACTTGCTTTTTTTTAGGGTAAAGGGGCCACAAGACGCTTTCTGTGTCGGGGCCACTAAGTGGCTAAGCACGGCACTGACTATAATACCAATCACATTAGATGAGTATTTTTGTGATTTCACCAAAAAAGGTCTCTTGAAGAAGAGGTGGAGGCACAATCTTTTCACTGATTTTTTTGTTTAGATTTAAATAAAATTTTGACAACAGATAAGTAAAGATAACAAATGCCTATACCCAAAATATGAGCAAATATTCATAACAACCAAATGAAAGCTGACACTATTTTGACAATACCTTGAATAGTTGAAATCCTATTAGCATGCTTCATTACTATTAATTCTTCATTTAAAAAACATAACTTTACAAATTAGAATTGAAATATTAATAAAGCAACAACTAGTTTTGAATCAATTAATGACAAGATATTTCTCGCAAAACTCATCACACACGAAACTAAAAAGGAATATGAGTACATTAAGCACATATTTACATAAATATTTATATATTTAAAAATTTGAACAAATGCCCAGAGAAAATTGCTTATACGAGACACCACACATAACATAAATACATTACAAAAAATACATGCACAATTACAAGTATGTATAAAGACATATAAAATTTTGATTTACATAAGTATAAAGAGAGTGTGTGTGTTTGTGTGGGAGTTTGTTCCCGATTTGGTTTTCATTTGAAAAAATAGCTGTTAAGGAGTCAAACACAACTCGTGATCAAGGTTGAGCAATATTGCTTGCAAAATATAAGAATAACAATTATATAAACTGTTATAAAAACAAGTTGGATACTGAAGACAGTACTGGAGCTAGGAAAGATGGTAGAAACAGACATTGGAAAATGGACGAACAAAAACTAACTGACCATAGTGAAGAAAAAAAAGCATAGAGGCCTGAAGGAAAGCAGAACTTGAGAAGGAAAGATACCATATAGTTCCTGACTTCAATGGAATGAAAGACACTTCAGTTCTTGGAGAAAATATTTGTTACCCTGACACCAGGGAAGATCACCAGGTGTTTACAGGTTTGAGGCTCTTCTGGTAAATAGTGTAACATTCCATTTGAAAAGAAAAGAACTTACAGAGATGTGGCATCATATAACTAAAATGGAGATTTTGAAGAGATTGGCAGTCATTCTGACTCCACAAAAAAAGCTACTAATTGCGAATAATATCAAAACTCAGTGGTTAGTGTGAGAATCTAAATGTTAGGATATTTTTTAATGAAATGTAGGTTAAGATCAAATTGAATTGAAATAAAACAATATATTCAGTGAGAAAGTGTATATTTGAAAAACATTTCTTTCAAATTTTTTATAATAAAATCTGTAAATGATATTTTGCATGCCTCAGATTGGTAGAAATTCTTTACCTGCGAGTTGACGTATCTTGCAAACCACAATCTTCCGGGTTGGTGTTGGCATAATTCACCAAATTTTGCTTTCTCGGTTTGTGAAATTTCCTCACTATAAAAACACAAAAAGAAAAATACAATGGGTTTAAGAAAAGAAATGGTTGAAAAATCATAATTTGGAATACTTTGAGAAGAAAAATCTAGGTATTGATTTTTTTTTGCGGACAACTATAAAAGATGAGGACATCAGTCCTGAAAAAAAAATCAATAGATAGATTAAAAAAATCAATTGAAAACAATATAAGATTTTAGATAAGCTCAACTTAAAAAAAAAAGATAATTATATAACATAATGAAGACTTGATCATAATATCTTAGTTTAAGGTAGTTCAAACAAATAAATATATTAATAGTTATAATTAGTTGTCTTTTTTAAATCATTGTGATGAGGCATGGTATTCTATCTATTTATTTATTTTAACAGACTGTGGTTCTCATCTAAAGAAGGGCAAAGGCAAACTGGATGAAATGTAGTGTTACAATATCTAAAATCAATATTTTTTTAAATTAAAGTCTTTGAACTAGAAGGTAATTAATATCAAATTGTGTGGATCTTGATTTTTATGTATAATACAAATAGATATAAAAAATACATACAAAATAAAAACAAAAATGTAGTGAAAAAATTTATTTGGATAATTTAGAGTTTTATTACTTTAAATAATTATAACAGGAGTTTCTGATTGTTATTCAGACAAGATTTTGGAATCACCTGCCTTTTTTCAGGTGTTGCTTATAAACATAAAGATTAAAGAGAATACTTGTGTTTTGAAAACTGAAAATATTGTTTAAATTCATTAATTCTGTTCTATATTGGTTTGCTTTGAAATTAGAATAGGGATTTTTTTTAACATAAAATAAATTATAATTTAGAAAGGTGGAAAATTCTGTAATTGCTTCAAGTGCAAAAATCTTATCTTTATTGCTAGCTGCTCTGACCATGAGAGATCAGAAGCACTTAAATCCTGAGAAAAAGAAATCTTAAATTAGTATGTAGAGCAAAGCAATTAAGAGGATGGTGATATTTATGGTAATGATAAAAAGAAGAGAAAGAGGAAAAAAAAAAACAGGTGTTTTATTTTTATTGCCTTGATTGCTTTATTATTATCAAATAGAGAGAAAAATTTATATCCTTTTGGAAAATACAATAAAGATAATCATGTAGTGTTATTGAACAGGAAGGAAGGACACTTCTCCTCTCAATTACTGGTGTGTCTGAAAATAGAACCAGTAAATTTACCAAGGTACTAACGTAAGTCAGTTGCATTATACTGTCATAGGTAGAGCTATTGAATGATTCGCTGTAAGGCGGACTATGGCCCAGCGGTAGAATGCTTGGATTCTTAGCTGTGTCTTTGAATCTTGAGTGGGATCTGGGTATGAAGGCGAAATGGCTTTTAGTGCTCTCATATCTATTGCAAATTTTTCCGCTTTCTCTTTTAATCGCAGCA